>MKEJ01074209.1:0-16489 GCA_001753735.1 Embelia ribes | reverse complement strand
CGTAGTGATTTGGTAAGGTTTCGAAAGTTAGGGGACAATGACCTCTGTTCTATAGCATGGTCTTGTTTACTTACGTGGAATATTATATTATACATATATATGCATATAATAATAATAATAATAATAATAATAATAATAATAAAAGTGGGTTTTGTCAAAAGGGGGGACATTCTAGTCAAAGCGTTTAAGCAGGTGTGAAGTTTCTAATAATTTCAGAGTACCCTTTAAAGTTTATGAAATTAGATAATTTCCCAATGAGGTTGTATGTTTTTTGCATTTACCTCCTAAAAAATCCCTAGTTATTAATTTCTTAAGATTAAGAAAATAGATCTTTTAGTCATATATATAAATAATATTTTCCTTAAAATATGATGATCCTGTATATATTTTTTTAATTATTAGCTACAAAATGAATGAAATCATGCAAGAAAGTATGGGATAATAAGATTTTTCACATGTAGGTCAAAATTATACTGTGAGTTGGGAACAAAGTGTAATTTCCGATACCTTGTGTATTCCGAATATTCAAAAACGTCATGGGGCAAAATATAATATACCCAAAATATTTTGATTGCCGCATCACAATTGTAGGAGTACTAATTTTTAAGAATGGTTTCTTACAATTTTAAATATTTATTTATAACATTTCGCATTTGTTCCCTAGTTTAGCTGGCAATTTTTTTACCAAAAGTTGCGTGGGGTTAATTGCAATAGGAGGATTCACATCATCCTTTCTCAAAATATTCTTTTTTTAGGAAGTAAAAATTTGTTTTATGAGTTGTTTCTTAATAAAACCTCAAAATTCTTTGTATAATTTATTTATATAAGATATATGTGTATGTATGTGTGAGGGAGAGAACCATACAAACGAAAGAGAGGAAATAGTTATTGCTAGGATAAGGGCTAAACGTAGATGTCTTGGCAGGGCGTCGATTCTTTTCTCGCATGAGAAATCAATTTTTCAAAAGAAAATATTGTAGTGCATCATTTCTCGACATCTTGTCTATAATGTGACTGTTCTAAGGTTAGTATTTTTTCTATGTAAATAAATTGTTCGGATCTTAAGTAGCTACGGAGTTATATAGTCTATAGCAATATACAGAATCTGTTATGGACATCAGATTAAATAAGAAGGTATGCTCTTGCCACAAATTATATGGTCTTTGGTACTCAAAAGTCCTAAATATTGAACTCACTCTGAAAACGACGTCAATTGTTACCCGAAATCATAAAGTCTCCGACACTTCTGAATACTAACATATCGCCAGTGTAGCAACTTTAGCAGCTTTTAAATGATTCTTCCACAATGCCCACATTTTATTAAATTGAAAAATCATACTAGCAATCGGATTATCTTCATTTTAAAAATTAGGACCATTAAATATGAAAAGATGCATTAAATTTATGCATAATCACAAAATCACTTTACGATGATAATGCAGGGGATGGTCTTTCAGACTTTTAATGTTCATGCAAGTCAAGACCCTACAGGGGTGCCCTCAAATATGTTGGCGTTGAATTCGACGGTCAGGATCTTTTATCGCAATCCCGCGACTTTCTTTGGTGTCCACGTGTCATCTACTCCGCTCGAGCTTCACTATTACGAGTTTAAGGTTGCCACTGGCTATGTAAGTACTATTTCTATGCTCGTATATATGGTTGCAATAGATTAATTTGGGGTTTACATGAATGCCACTTGCTCATTTTATTAGTAAATAGTGCAAGGATATGAAATTATGTCTACTCAGGGACGTAGCTATACAAGGGACGGGAGCTATATAAGGGATGGTAGTGGCTATAAGCCTTCTATAATTTTAAAAATCGACATCTCCTATATTTTAACTTCAAGTTTTTTTTTAATTTTTTTTTATCAATATATATGGTTTTAGTTTTTTCTTCCATTATATTTTTCTATGATATTCAACTCCCCTCATTTTCATTTTCTCGGCCCGTCCCTGCGCCTACTCAAGGATATTTTGAGAGTCAAACCTGTGCAATTATATTTTCAGATTTTTTAACTATGAAACTTGAAGTTAAAACTATTATTAACTTTGGTGAGATGGTGACGAACGGTTTTAACAATTGAGATCTTGCTATATATGAATGGTTGAGTAATGAAGTTGAGCTACCTCATTGTACGTATAAAACAATTTGCTCCACTTTTTTTGTCCAAAAACTTGTGCTGAAATTTTAATTTGTTTTTTCTGAAGAAATATACCATTCAAGGTAATTTTGTTAAAAAAATGAAAATAAAAACAGATTAGGCATGTAACACTGTAAGATTGCTTCTGTGAAACGATAGATGACATATTGAATCTTTTCAAAAAAAGAAACGATAGGTGATATTATGCTATATATAACTGATTGAGTAATAAAGTTGAAGAACTACAACATTGTACACAAACAGACGATAAAATCTACTATTTTGGTCCAAAAACTCATGCAGTGGATTTATGTTTTTTGCAATTTTGGGTCACGTGGGCCCCAATATTACGTAAATGATGCATCAACAAAAATAATTACTAATATGGTGTATTCGTCATTACTAATTGCGAACATTCTAAAATACTGTATATTGTTCGCTACTACTAATGGCGAACAATATTTTTTTTTCATAGTTTGCCACTATTAATAGCGAAAAATAATTTTTTTACATAATAGATGCCATCAGATGGCATTCATTTGCTGGTATTTCCATTTGTTGGTATATGTGATTTGAAATATTCCACTTTAAGTTTGAGGGGTGGTAAATTTGGCCCGGAATTAAATAGGCGAAGGGTAGAGTTTTAGTGATTTTGAATGCAACAAGGACTGCAACCATGCCATTGTATAGTCACTAGTGCTCTGGTATTCTGGGAAAGATTTCCATTTGTTGGTATATGGTAAAGTTTTTTTATATAATTTTTATATGTGAATAAAATTTTAAATCCGGTGAAAATTCGTCTCACCCATGCCATTGTATAAAAGTTCGGAGTTAAATTTATGTCATATGGAAAAAGTTATAGCTCTAAAAATTGGTCAGACGAGTGGTCCTAACTTTTTTTTCAGAGGGAATAGTAATAAAAATTTATGGGTCATTAGCGTGCATACATTTATAACTTATATATATATATATATATAGCATAGGGCAGTGTGATTTTGAATGCAAAAAGGACTGCAGCCCTGTAACACATTAACGCTCGTACCTCTTTGTTTGATAGCTATGGAAGGGGAATAATTTGTACTGCCCCAAATGCCACATTTACGATGAGGCTGCAGGGTAACTTATGATGAGGCCCACGTAATCTTTTTCTCTTCCGATTTTTGTACTGAAAAACCATTTCCACATAATTTTCTTACCGGTAGAAATTGGATTTTTTTTGGTGGGGTTACGCGGGCCTCAAATTTGTCAAAATGGTACAAGAACTGAAAATATTGTGATAATATGGTATGACTCCTTCCAAAATGAGAGAGAGAGAGTCGCTTTTGATGGCGAAAATAATGGAGGTATACTATTCTAATAATATTTTATGTTCCTGTATTATTTTGACAAATTTTGGGGGTTCACGTAGCCCAAAAAAAAAAAAATCCGAGTGGAAATTGGTATAAATAAGATTCAAATTTTTTTTATTCATTTTTTTACAATTATATAGTAATACCATTAAAAGTTACCAAAACATTTTTTATTATTATGTTTAAAATATGTTATCGTCTTTGTTATTTCAAATATTTTCTAATTTAGTTTTCTAATTTTCGTCCAGTATTATCCTATCTTTTGTTCACCCACACACGAAATCTGTCTCCATTTTCCAAGTAGCAAATATGGTTAAAGTTTAGTCAAGTATTAGTTTCCAACTAGGGATGGCAACGGGTGCGATTATAATCCATTTAAGATAGCCTATTGGTTTTTGGATGGGTATGATATAAAATATAGATACCCATTAGGGTTTGGTGAGGTTTTGGTATTGATTCCCCAGGTACCTGGTACCCAATATCCGCTTATTTCTAATAGGGTACCCGATATCAAATGGGTACCCGTTAAATCCAAATAATTAATAAGTTTGTATATATTTCCATATAGAAAAATTTATATTTCTAAACCCTAGTGGCTAATTCCTATGTGAAGCTCAGGATTTTCTTTTTATTGCAATGTTTTTTTTTTTTTAATAAANTTTTTTTTTTTAATAAACTTATTTTTAAGACATTGATATGAAGTTACGAGACAATGATACTACTTTATGTCGGGTCTTTGAGTATTTTTTGTATGATTGTTTTTAATGGAACTTCTTTGATATTATTATTATTATTTTATATATATATATTTTTGTTTTTGTGAAACTAATTTGGTTTAAATAAATTTTCATTTGCTTATATACTTTTTTTTTTTTGATTTTATCATTTGGTATTGAGTTGTTCGTCATGTACATTTACTGGTTAAATTTTGTGGAAGGTAGTAGAAACATATTAATGGCAAATGACTTGGAAACGGGTATTGCGAAAACATTAATTAGATTCGTTTAAGAATAAGTGGTAAATGGTTTGGAAATGGGTACCCGCGGTAAGGTTTTGATATTTGATCGGAAAATTTAAACGGGTTTGGGATGGGTTTGGTTTACGGTTTTACTAAATGGTAATGGTTATGGTATGACCAAATTTCGAGGATACCTATCTGTTGCCACTCTTAAATCCACCTAAATAGGCTATGTGCTGAAAACCTGTCAATGTCTGGAATAGGTAAAAGTTTGTGATATTTGCGGGGATGCTGGTCGGGAAGATTTACTTGCCGTATGCAGTAGATGCAGTGATGGTGCCGAGCACACGTAAGTTTATGTTAATTCTATTTTGGAACTTCTGTTGTTTAATGAATAATCTTTTGGTATATATTCAGTTTTCTCTACTCTTTTGTGGGCAATGTGCAGCTATTGCATGCGGGAAATGATTGACAAAGTCCCAGAAGGCGATTGGTTATGTGAAGAGTGCAAGTACTTGGATGAAATAAAATCAAAAGATGCAGTTGTTACTGTCTCTGTCAGTGACAAATGTCAATCTTCTGAAGTAGCTAGTGACGAGGATAATGATCTCTTCTTAAATGTAAACAGAAAAGATTTAGATGCTGAGGCTACTAAATCTAGAAAATATAAATTGGGTAAGAGAGACATAGATGATAGATCAGCGGAGGACATTGAAATTCCGCCAGTCGCAAAAAAGCAGGCTCTTGGTTCAACTGTCGAATCACCAAAAGGCACACTGAAAGCAACATCACTTTCCCGTAATTCATCATTTAAGAACTTGAATAAGGGTGAGTCAAAGCCTCATCAAAGCTCTAATAGTGAGCCTCTTGAGGATCCATCCTCTCTAAGAGGATTGCGGCACCAGGAAGCTCGAGGTAATCTTTCCTTCTAACAGAATGCTTTTGTTCATTTTCCACACCTATACTTGGGTTAAATCTTTGGATTGCTCATCAAGATGGTTATTTGATTTTGGTGCTTTTAATTCTTTGCTTTATTCCCTTTTTCTTTTGGCAGGTACTTTGTCCAAGTCTAGTTCATTTTCCACAAATCCAAAATCAAAAGTTGAAATTTTCAGTGAAGTTTCTCAAAAGCAGAAAGTGGCAAGAGAACCTGCTCAAATTGATAAGAAAGAGTGCGCTTCCAAATTTATAGGCAGATCCACGTCATTCAAACCTTCGACTTTGAGCCGGCTAAATCTTTCTGAATCAAAGGTGAAGATGTTATCCCCTAAATTTTCTCATCTTCAGGACGCAAAAGGTTTAAGACAAGCAAAGGCACAGAACATACTTGAAAGGAAGAGTTCCTTTAAACCAGAGCGCCAGTTGGTGAACACAAGAATAAGCAGTTCTTCTGTCTCTGCTCCAGATTCTGATCAAAAGCTCTTGCCCAATGATCCTTTTGTAAGCAGCAACAACAACGAACTGAAGGGTGTGCCATCCGACAGTAAACCAAGTTCACTATCAAAATCAGCTAGCTTTATAGCCCGTAAAGGTTCAGAAATGTTACTTCCTTTAGTTAATGTGTTCCCTTCTTTTCCTTTAGGCTAGATATTTAATAAAATCTGTTTCCAGGGAGTTTTTTCTGCATTTTGTCTTGTCGCAGTTATTAAGTTTCTCTTTTTCTCCTTTAATCCAGGTGAAATGAAGATTAATAGTGTTCTTGATCAGAGACCAAAAGAAACCGGCCTTAAGGATGATTCCCCATCTGGTAATTATACAGCCGAGAAACCGTTTTCTAATTCTAGAGGTGGTCTTCCTGGGGTATTGTCCCGATCTCAGGAAACAGACAAACCTGTTGAGAGAATCAGGGACAGTTCTGTTAGTCGCTACAGGACGCACATTGATAGTCCTCGAAATATTGTTAATGATGCATCTGCTACAAGAAGTTCAGCAGATGTTATTAAAGGTAATAAGCTGAAAGCTGCTATTGAGGCTGCTATGTTAAAGAAGCCTGGAATTTGCAGAAAGAACAAGCCAGCCGATCAATCTGATGAGGTGTCCGTGTCCAGTTCCAGTTTGAATTGTGAAACAAGGTCAGAAGATCTCTTGTCGACATCAAACAAAAGAAGCAATATGTCTTCTGTATATGAGGTCCTTGAAGGACAGGCTACTTCTAACACTGGGGATCAATCTTCTCTTCCCTTGGCAGCAGCCTCTTTGAGATCAGGGGACAATTGTCCTATTGTCTCTTCTGGCTTGAGCAATCAGCCATCTGCAACTGTATCCGTTCTTTTGAATATGCCAGTACTTCCAGAGCATGAATATATCTGGCAGTATGTTTTCATTCCATTTTTTGAATTGTTCATTTCTTTTCACAGTTGAATGTGGTGACGTTTTGTCACGATGTTTTTATTTTGTTGACATCTTTGAGTGGGCTCATGTTTTTTGCATGCAGAGGGGGTTTTGATATCCGCAAAATCGGAAAGCTTGCAGATTTACGTGATGGGTTACAAGCGCATTTATCAACATATGCATCACCCAAAGTTCTTGAAATGGTGAACAAGTTTCCTTCAAAAGTTCTATTGAATGAAGTACCTCGCTTGAGTACATGGCCGGTACAGTTTCAGGAAGCTGGTGTTAAAGAAGATAATATTGCTCTTTATTTTTTCGCCAAGGATCTTGAAAGGTTCTAATTTCATACATTTCATTGATAATGATTTTCTTTTTCTAACTCTCATTTTCTTTTTATTCATTTATCTTATTTATTTATTGTAAATTGTTATGTTGCTTATGCCGCAGCTATGAAAGAAGCTACAAAACTTTATTGGAGACTATGATGAGAAGAGATCTCGCTCTAAAAGGAAACTTTGATGGTGTTGAACTCTTGATTTTCCCATCCAACCATCTCCCTCAAAATGCCCAACGTAAGCTATTAATTATTTTGTGCATTTACTTTGGACATGTTTAAGGAAGCAATAATGAGAGGTGATACCTAGTTTGCTTATCTCGTGGTTCGTTGAGAGTGCAAGAGCTAGTGATACATTTTACATTTAATGCTGTGTTTGGTGCCAATATTTGTCACAAAAAATGTAATGGAAAACAATAAGTCAAATTTTGTTATCCAGCTAAAGACCTTTTTTCTAATTCTATTTCTCTATGACACTTTTGCACCAAATATAGCTTAGTGTTTACATCTTTTCTAGATGTGCATTGGGCACATATATAATGAATACCATACGATGGACTATTATAAAAAATGTGTCAATAGTGTAGGCCGGTCAACTGCCATTTTTCTCTATTATACTCTCTTTTTAAGACAAATTCTTCCCTTCTTCTCCACTGCTGAATTTGGAACTATGATTACTTGAAACATTTTGCCTGTTGATTATTTTCTTTCTTTTCTGATAAGTACCTTGGAATTTCGTAGTTGCTCGTGGATGGTGTTTGAAGACTCTCTTCATGTTTAATTTGTGTCGAAAAAGTTTTCTTAAAATATTCATTGCAATAATTTATTCTTTATGATATTAGATTCGAGTTCATTTCAACATGCTTCTTAATTCCTGTGAAACTGCAGTTTTTTGTCAGTTGATGCCTCTTGTTCTGGTAGTGGCAGATTGACCCCAGGAAATTGGCAGCACATATGCCTTCCTCATTCTTTGAATAAAACGCGTTTAACTGATTAAACACCTAGTTCTGATGTTATATGGGGTAATTTCCCTAGCATTTCCAAAAATGTTGAGCATTGTTATCTGCTTTTGATAGGTTGGAATATGATGTTCTTTCTTTGGGGTGTGTTTAGAGGAAAGAAAGTGAATCGTGTGCAGAATGTTTCCGATTCAAATGCTTGCAATGCTTCTGAAGCATCCGGGTGTCCAGCCACAATGGATTTGCCTGGTACATATAGAAATGTCAATGCCTATAGTAATAATTCTGCATTTTCAGTATTGGACTGTCATACATCTGATAATGTCAAAGGGGTTTGTGATATCCAAGTGTCCTCAAGTTATTCAAATGGTTATTGTTTGCAAGGGAATGTGGAAAAGCGAGACTTGAAAGTTGACTCCAAGAGAATCAGTGATATATCTGTCCCAGAAACAACGAGCACCACCATTCCCCTGGTATTGTAACTTGACTTGTAGTTTGCTTAATATTGTTGTTTGGAGTTCCAACCTTCTCCCATTCGTGGACCACGATGTGCATTGATAATCTAATACTATATATACACATGTATCCTTTTGTGTATGTAGATTTTTTTGGGAAGTAAATTGTGTGTGTGATTATTTTCATTAGAATCTTGGTACTCTTTTAATATCTGTGCTTGGGTGGAGAAGAAATTATCTTTATGCTATACTGCATTTTGCTCCTTGTAGGAAGAAAAGGTTGATCCCAAAACCAAACCTGATGTGGCGAAGGTTCAAGCCTCTGTTCAAGATGGTAAAACAACTCCCTCCAATGCTCAGCAGACTTCATCTGTTTGTGGAGCTTCAGCTAGAGCAAGCCCTTCTGATGATCTGGTGACTCCAGAGAGGACAGTGAAGAAAGAAGAGGAATCTACAGATGCAAGCTCAGTTATGGAGAGTAACATGATGGTTGACCAAGCGACCAAGGTGCCCAATAAATGGCAGTTCAGTCACGGGAAGCGTCTACGTGAAGACCCGATTCCGGAAGCTCTGAATGCTTCTATTACTTCAGGCCTAACATCAACCTTTTTGTCTGAAGGAGAATCTGCAAATAAGAAACAGAAAATGAATTCTGCTGTGATTGAATCAGCTGGTAATGGTTTGTTTCCTGAAATGGTTACACATTCCGGACATGCTTTAGAGGGAGAAATGAAAGCACCAAAACGAGGGATTGAGCTGGACCTGAATGAAACACAGGATTATACTCCTGATAGCCCTAGTCCAGCAGCTAAACAAGAAAAAGGTGGTCTGTTTGACCTGAATGTGGCCCAGGATTATCCTCCCGACAAGGATGAGGTGGAGGATGGCTCTTCTCTGCTCTCTCTTTCTCTATTTCCTATCTCCAATAAGGAGCCTGGAGTGAAGCCCATGTCGAAAATGGGAACTCTTTTACCGGGAAGGCCGGACACTAGAAGCTCTCTCCCATTCTTTGATGCCTTATCGAAGATGTAGTAGACTACAAATAAGAGGAGATCAACATGTATATTGTAGTTTCTCTGTCTGGTTTGTGCTCAGTGATCTCCTGTGAGGTTTAAGGAGATTATTGACACGGGTGTGTTAATAGGTCATACAAGATGTTATAATTTCAGTTTTTGTGTTCATCTAGCTTTGTTTTCAAGTGCCAGCTAGTTGAGGCCGTTTTGTATATACAGGGAATCAGAGCCTCAGAGCTTTTGCAAGAAATTCTAGAATGTGAATTTTAATGTTCTAAAGATCATGGAGTCTAACTTGTAGTCACCAGTATTTTATAGCATAAATAATGTTCGACGATGTGGTTTTCACATGATCCGTTATCATAGTACTCGTGTTTCTCCAACCAGTTTCTGTTTAGTCCTATTCTAGGCCCTGTTTTTTTTCTCTCAGATTGTAGGATGTTTTAGCCCTGTTGTCAAAATGGATGCTCAATCGTCTTGTTTCGTAAAATTTCGTCAGTGATCATGGAAACCACCAGGTCTACAATCATTCACAGTTTTGCCCAAGTTTGAGCGACAGTTGTGAAGTTCTGTTCTTTAGGAGTAATTTTTTAGCTTTAAATCCAACATGGAAGGGAGCAAGTTTATAATGGACAAGATAATGCACCACCATTCAAAGCATCTAGGACTTATTTAGGAATTAATAATATAATTGAATGATATCTTAAGTTATGTTTGTTCATTATGAAGCGGCGGATCACCCCAAGAGCCTTATGAGCCATCGCCAATAACATGGGACAAGAAATAAAACTATGACCGGTTAGGACAATTTAGGATTCCGGATCTTATACCTTTATTTTTGTCCTCCTAAATATTTTCGGCCCAAAATCTTAGATAAATGAACTTTTGATATGTTTAAATAATTTTTTATACTATTACACATTTAGCAAGCAGGAAATTTTATATTAAGAAATAATGTAAACTTCAGTTTTTATTAATATGCTCAATGAAACTAAAGAACTAAATTTGCTAAAAATTGTGATTGTGTTTTTAGACTTGGAGTATGTGTAATAATATTATTGTCATTTATATATTTATTTAAGCATTTGAACTAAAGATTTGAAAGAGATATAATAGGAACACATAAAAGAAGTTGGTGAATCCATACTCAAATTTTAGGGGATGAAGGGTACTCGTAATGAGTAGTAACACGGTGTTTCTCACTTGATGAGAAAAAAATATCAAAGGATAAGATACTACTACTTTTGTTTCCAATTTTAGGCATTCAAAACATGTCATCCATATGGGTACTTACAAAACTGGGTATTATATTTCAAATATTAATAGGTTTGTATTATATTTCTAAATGTTTATCCATAATTCACTTTTTCTATCTCAAAGCATATAAAAAGATTGAAATTAAAATACATTATATTTGTGAATTTTACTATTCAAAACTAAAATTTATCATTTATTTATTTTTAATATTCTTCAAATTTTTTTTATTTTATTTCTGAATTCAAATACCGTAGTTGTTCATAAAAATTTAATTATTTTTCATACAAATGTGATTATTATTAGAAAAAAAATATAAAAGTATAAACTATGAAAACAAATGTTTTACGAAACAAACATGCATATAAAGTGTGTATCTTTCCATTTTATTATCCAAGCGCATGTAAGTAAACAAATTACAATTGATTAAAATGATTTATGGAGAGAAAGAAGGCCAAAAAGTAAAGTGAATCTTGATATATAATCGATTAATCATTTGTATTGCTTCAATTTAGTATTGTCAATATTATTTATGTTGTAAAATTATCAAACATAGTTGTATTTATAAAATAAGAGAGTTCAAAAATATAAATTACCAAAAAATTAATTATTTTATATTTTGAATATATATATATATATATATATATTATTTTTAATATGGCGGTTCTAAAAATTATATTTCAAAAATTACACTAAACAAATTTTTGTGTAAAAACATCTTAAATTCCAATCTCTTTCAGGTTAGGGTTATATTTGAAAAAACAAACTCTCACTCTTAATCTGAAATCTCATCTCTCTCTCTCTCTCTCTCTCTCTCTCTCTCTGTGTCTGTGTGTGTATATAGCATCTCCACCGTTTCAATAGCTGGTAACATTCTTATCAATTTTCAATTTTAACTTTTGATTCTAATACAATTCGATGCTAAAAATGGACCAGTAAATTTGTAACATCCAGTTGTAACTTTTGATTTACACTAGTAGTAAATTATTGTATCTATATCAAAGTTACAATTTTTATAATAGGATTAAAAGTAAGTTTTACAAGCGTGAGTAGTAAATGTTTAACAATCATTGATGTACTATAGTTGCAAATCCCCTAGTATTTTTTAAGGGGATTGATTAGTGTTTGGATTTATTTGCGGGAGTGTTCCGAAAAGGATCATTCTCCTTTAGTGTAGGGACTTATTTAGAGGCATGAGTAGCAGTGCCCTAAGAGGGCAAAAATAGAGCTTGTAGTTTGAATGAATTTTTGAAATTAATGCCAACAGTGTAATTTATGAAGATATCGTGTCAGGTAATGAATTAACCGTTTCCCGTACTCACCTGATCAGTCCAGCTTTTTAGTTTTTGATGTGGAAAAGAGAAGATCTTGACCATGAAGATAGCAGAGCAATTTAATTTAGTTTCAGGAATGTGGGGAAATTCATTTAGCCTTTCCTTTGTCTTGATCCCCACAAAGGGTGATTCTATATCGAAGGGAAATGACTAAAATTAAGATCTCCTAAATAGCTGTTAATATATCAGTTTGATAAATTTGGGTTACTTAAACTGTAAGCAATTTATACATTATATCTATTTGTTTCAAAATGTGTACACGGGGCCAGTGAGATTATTTTGGTTTCATCATTTGTTTTTTTTTTTTGGTTAATTTTATGTGTTTGTTGTAAAGGCTTTACACAAATGCTAGCCAATGGATACCTAGCCTCATACGCTTGTGTCAAGCTTGTTCATGAACTTTCTTCTTGAAAATAGATTCAATTAACTTCCCCAGTTTATGTTATAAGCATTGCCTTTGTTTTTTTCCCCCCTAGAGAGAGAGCAAACTATCCCCTGGTTCTTGCACGCCTTGTGCAAATATTTTGCTAAACTCCATTTTAGATGTAAATGCATTTTATAGCTTAATAATTTTAAAAAACGTCTTATTGGTTTTCAGGGATAAAAAAAATATAATGTACCTTTCCTTTCCTTTCATTTGAAATGATAAATGTGGACTAACCAATGTTTAGACGAACTTCATTTTTTGTTTTAGAGTTGTAATGGTTCTGATTCTGTTATAGGTGGATCACATCTCAAATCGAACGAAGTTTGGCCTCGCAAGTGCTATTCGCTCAAGAAAACACCGAGATTGGGGAGTCAAAGGAAATCAAAGCCAACCAACCGCAAGTTATCTGTCCATGCTGAATACAAGTATGAATTTCCTCTATGCTCTTTGCTTTGAAAAGATTAATGGGTAGTATACCATATTCTTTTTATGAAACATTTATTATGGCAAAGATGAATTTATGTCAGCAGGATGACGTCCAGAAATAGAACATATTAAGTTACTGATTCATTTTAATGACTGCATGGGCAGAACTGCATTCAACTGCTAATCAGCAACTGCTTTGCTTCTACTCTAAGTAGATCTAATTTTTGTCCCCTTTGACAAACTATTGGCCATTCTTTTGCATGTTCTGCAGTGATCGTAGCGGCGGAGGGGGCGATTTCGCAGCTGGATTTATTCTAGGAGGTGCATTATTTGGAGCTCTAGGATATATTTTTGCTCCTCAGGTGATCACATGATAGCACAAGCTAAGCTCGGGAACATCACAAATTAAAAAATCAATCGTAAATTAATTTTGTTGCTAACTTACTTCTTCGAGTTTTAAGTTTGACTATTGTTTCGCTTGCTCTCCCTCCTCCCCTAGATTAGAAGATCACTTCTGAATGAAGATGAATATGGTTTCCGGAAGGCTAGGCAGCCAATTTACTACGACGAAGGTCTAGAGGTAATTGAACTCTACTTGATTTGCTTTGAATTTATCTGTTCGATATTTGAATCACTTGTCTTTATTTTTTCAATTTCCTTTATCATTGATTACAGAAGACAAGGCAGACCTTAAATGCGAAAATTAGTCAGCTCAATTCGGCCATTGACAATGTCTCTTCACGATTAAGAGGTGGCAATAAAAAGCCTCCTGTACCAATTGAGACTGACCCTGAAGAAGCTACCATGTAAGTGATCAGTTACCTAAATGGCTTAGCTATATGGTTTGTCTCAAAGTCTCGCCAGTCTCGCCCATCAGTTGATATTTGGAAAATATCTTATCACTTATATGAAAGACTGGTTCCTTTTGCTTCATAATAATGTACAACAGTAGCAAGGTCGCTGAGATCTTGTTTGTTTGATATTGAGTTTGGAACAATGTATTTGCATGTAAGTTTTGATTGTTTCTTCCTAAATCACCATATTTTATAACTTCATAAAGATCGTTGCTCTGCAAAGTGATGCTTTTGATCAATATTTGATGCTACTTCCTAACACCACCTTGTCATTAGTCATTTTTGTGGGTTGCATTGCACTATTTGATGCTATTGAGAAGAGACTAGGGGAAAATGAATGGTTCATTTGCTAGTGCAAGTAGATAAATTGCATTTTACGCATCTCAATAGGAACCCAATTTATTCGGGTGATTAAGCTGCAGAATAGCCTTAGGGTGAACTTATGTGGGTTGGATATTGTCCTTTGTCTTCTAAACTATGTCTCCTTATTATGATTAAACTCGAGATGGATGTGGTCTCCGTTGCATGCAACCTACTTGTTGCGATCCCTGCACCTGTCACCCTCCATCTTTTGTTTGGGAACCTTTTGATCGAATCGGAGAATCATCTTCATTAGTTGAGTCTGTCAAAGAAGACCCAGATGAGCCATCATCGCCTGTGGCTGGTAAACAATGATGTAGCTGCATGGTGCTCTCTGCAACGGGTGACAAAGCTCATGGCGGCAATGCCCACTTGCACAACTGCACATGGAATAAAAAATGGTGCAAACCAAATCCACAATTCGCTCGAATCATTCTTATTAATCATCTCAGCTGTCAAACACAACGAATATCCTTGTAACCTGAACATCGATACCAATGTTGAGAATGCCCGACCAACACTTTGCTCACGGTGCAAGATCAGTCAATTTCATGCTCACAGTGCACGCAAAGCTTTTATAAGCAGTGATTTGATAATAAAAGCAATTCGTATTACAGAGACCTCGATAGAATATGCTAAACACCTACAAACAAATAGGGAAACTTTGAGGATAGTTCCTCAATTATTACAACCAAAATAGCAGTGCGAATAAAAGAAATAACAGCTTTACAGTATGTCCCTAATGTAAGTAATTTTCCAGTTGCTTCGCCTCCTTCGTCACCCAGCTACTCCTATGAGTCTCGGTCTTGTTCCCAACAAGAGGTTGCTACTACATAATAATCATTTTGTTCAGACACAAAACATGATCGATGAGAACCTTCACACAATCTGGCTGCTTCATTAACTTAAATGCATTATGTATATCTACTTTTATTGGGTGTTCTTCTCAAGCCAAAGCTCATCAAAGTTTAGCTCCTGCAAGTGCAGATACAAATTGAAAATTTCAGATAATTAATTTTACATAATCAAGTAATGCTTAGTGGATGAATATGTGTGATTTAGTCCAACATTCAAGGCCATATAAGAGACTAATTATTTTTGAATGTTGGTATTTTCTGATTTTGAAAACATAAACACAGCAGGATCCATTTTTTCCACCAGGCATTCACACGACATTTCGTTTTATAAAAGGAAAAATAAAATAGTGGTTTTAGAGTGTTTTTTCAATGTTATTCAATTACCGTACCACTTTGTAATACCCTTTCAAATAGTAAAAAAATAACAATCTTTGCGATTTGGCCTATCAACATGACTAGCAAGCTGACATCGAAACACACACATCTTGATGCTTAACAATTTATAATAATATGATTATCAGAGTTTAATTTTCATCGACTGTCGGTGAGTTTTTATATACTAGTGGGTTTATATGCATAACATGTGTCCGTAATTTTACAAGAGTACCATAAAATATGCATATGTGTCGTTCATACTGGTTTACGAAAACTAGTGCATGAAGATTAAAAAGACCATTCGCAGTTTACCAAGGATGCTTAATTGGACTTAGGCCCAAATTTTGTGCAGGCCACATAACTTTACTGAAGCCCGCCCAAACGAAACTCTCCCTCTCTCTCTCTCTCTCTCTCTCTGTGTGTGCATTGCCTGGAGCCGGTGTGGACTGATATTGGATGGGGGGGAACATGGGAAACGGGGAAGGAGGAGAAGAATTGGGGAAATACGAGAAATTACAATCATCTGTATGCAAAAGGTGCAAAAAGACCTTCAATCGCTCTTCAAATAGCCCTAATTCTTGCCAATTTCACCCCTCTTTCTTCGTATGTCGTCGCCATGATGATCAGAAAAGGTCATTTCTCTACAATTAGTTTCATTTTATTTTATCCAGCTTATTTTTTTATTGCTCCTCGTTGTTGTCATTTCTTCGTTCATTTATAACTAGCCACCGTGACACACAAAATGCGTGTGCAATTCGAATGAAGGTGTAAGATAAGGCCCGAAAAACGGTTGAAAAATTGTAAGCAATTCTATTTATCACATTAATGAAATCCACAATCAATATGTTGGTGGTACGAAGGAAAAGAATGAGAGAGAGGAGGAGAAGTGGGGTGCACACAAATCTTGATCAGTGATTGAAAATGGGGAGAGTGTAGATAACTGCACAAACAAATTGATATTTTTGCCCTCATACTAACCAATTGAGTGAAAACTTTATTTGAACGTATATGAAATTTATGAAAGGATGGAACTTGTAAGGGTATTTTTGGCAACTGCTAA
>MKEJ01074203.1:0-14735 GCA_001753735.1 Embelia ribes | reverse complement strand
GATGGTTAACAATTTAAAACCTAACGTAAGGGTTTTAATTAGTCACACAAATTACTAATATGTGTGAATAGTATTTATGGCTAATTTAACTAGAAAGGGCTATTCAGTAAACAAATTAATTGCTTTATAATAGTGAGATCAGAAAATAAGTAAACCTAATCAAAGGAGTAATTTATATACAAGCAGCTTATCTGTTCTATCTCTCTTTAAAAAGAGAATTGAACTCTCAATGTTTACTCTAATTTGTGTCCCAAAAGTACTTTACTAATAACTTTGTAATTACCTACTATTTAGTTTCATTTTACTTCATTAACAAGGGTATTTATTTCTTTTAAAGATTTAAAAGAATTTCTACTGGGAGTTACAAGTAGAAATATTAATAGACATTGTTGTTACATGTTTCTCTTTGTCATTAGCCTCATAATAAATTAAAATTATCAAAATGTATGATAACAAAATAATTTTTAGTTGTTGACTAAAAGCCACTTGTTTCACTATGGGGAGAGGATCATTAATTTTCATAATTTAAATAACAACATTTCTAAGTTATTCTATGATCGGCCAAACCCAAAGGTTAACCGTTCATTTTGTGAAATGCCTCAATTAATGTCAAATTAATTCCTCCCTCCTTGTCCCTTTAAAACTAGAGGGCATAAGCTCGGCTTTAGCTTCATTCCCAAATTAATTTTATTTTGAAAGTTTATTTCATTTTATTTAATTATGTAGTGTGTATATATATATATATATATATATATTTGTTTACTTGTGTTGAAGAATGTTTTAGATTGTAGACTCGTGGTAATCTTTCTTTTAGGATTTCTAACAAATTCTTGTACTTCAAGGGTTCTTGAATTTGAGGAGGTTCTACTCAAAAGGTAACCAATGTTTTCTAGGCAAAAATTAAGTTTTTGATTTTCTAATGTAGGTATCAACTTTAAATTGCAAGTGACATTTTTTATTCCTCCATTTATCCTGGTGAAACTTGATTAATTTATATCACATCTGAAGTTTCAAGAAAAGATAATGTTAAACTTACTTTTTCTCTTTTGTAATTGATTTTTAAAATAGAATGATAATACGACTGTCACTCAATATTCCATATTAATATTGGTATTTTTGGTATTTTAACTAATACCGCTTAAATTAATGAATATTTTTAAGATGATTTTCTCAATAGATACACTCCATGTACACCAAACAAAAATCGTCTTATCTTGATAATTGTAGGAAGAAGTTATTTCTTTATAATTTCATACCATCCAATTCATATGTGGTATTATCTGCTAATCGATGATAATTTGTCATTTGAATGTCTAATTAATATTTAATATGTTGATTATTCTATGCGTATAATATAATGGGAGTGAAAAAAAATATTTCATTCATATATAATGATTAATTAAAAATATAAAAAGTATTAAAATTAAGTACCCAAATGCTTAATTTTACAAAATATGATCAATTTTCATTTAACTTTTTGATATAGCGTTGTAAAGATTAACAATATATTCTCTTGTTCATACACCCATTGTCTCTAAATTGATTGATATGTCGATATATTTAATTTGATACATCTTTTCATATGAATTTTTAGTACATGTGAAGAAAATTGTAGTGAATTTTCAATAAGAGTTGCTCTATTCTTTATTTATATTGGTTTTTAGTAATAATTGTGCCATTACGCATGTATCCATTTTCACAATATAAGTTAAGATGTTAAATTTAGTTAAGTGTCATTATATAATCACACTATATCAAGAAAAATACCACTTGCAAAGCACGTGAACATATTCTAGTACAAGTAAATAACAGATCATCAATGTGGCAACAAGTATGAGCCAACGTGTGAGATTAAATAGGAAAAGAGGGACACGTGGCATGATACCAATGACGGCGCCAGAATGGTTAAGAAAGAAATTTCAAATGAAGACCATTGGATTAAATGGTCAGAAGAGCAGTTAGGGACTGTTACTTAATTGGCTCTATAAAAGTAAAACAAAAAGAAGTAGAAGAAAGCGATCAATCAAATACTCCCCAACACGAGTTTTATCTAAGAATAAGCGTAATTTATTCTTAGAAGTAGTAGTAAAGTAATTCGAAGTTATCTCGGCATTTGTAAATCATTCCACGGTTATAATCGAAGCGATTGGATTAGGTAATAAAAACCTCTTTTGTTTTTCACTTTTGTTTTGTTTCNNAAAAAAAAAAGCCTAAAACTAAAGTAAGAAATTACATTCATCTTATTTTGAGTTTTCAATAAATTATTTCAGCACTTATCAAAATGATTTCATGCAATGGAGAGAGTTTTGTGGGTAACAAAAACTATAAGCCGAAAGGACATTTTTAAAACAAAAAAATATATGAAATACCTTTTACAATTATTAAATGCATAGTTGAATACTTAGGCATCACTTCATTATTAAAAAATCAAATTTGGACGTATAACTACCATCTTTTGAGATATTAGGAAAGATTCTCATGCATCATTGCACTATAATTGTGAGATTTAATCTAACATATAAAATTGCAAATATATTATGTACATTTTTTTATTGTTTAATTATGTTTATGTGTTCCAAAATTCTTGCCTCACAATTACACCATTTTAGAGATGTTAGAGACCTTTTCCCCATAATATCATGCATGACAAAATTTTATTGTTTGATTTATTCAAGTGATTTTTGTGATTTTTCCTTTTAATATCTGTTATTAACTTGGCAAGAAAATAAAAATGCCTCAATCATGATTTTATTAAACTTGCGGATTGCAGATTCTCACAAGTGGAATAAAAAAAACATTGCAATTACTTTTCTCAATATACAAACATTTATGCTGTAATTGGTACAAGTTTGGATTATTTGTGAAGAAAACATATACAAATTAAAATTTCTTCAAAATATTCATGAATGCAATGAGAATGTATTCTTACTCTCTTACATTTTATTTCGAGAAACTCTTCTACCAAACAAAATAATAATTAATTGTGACGAATAGTTTAATAATCTAATGGTGCATATAGATTGGGCAATTTATTTTCTTGTAACAATGAATAAATAAATATACCCTGACAGCATATATGTATTTATTGTATTAAGGATGGCATGTCCCCATCATCTGACGCAACATCAGGAAACGTTGACTCTACTTGGTGGATTTAACTGATAATTATATAGATTAGCACAAAAGAAAATATTAAAAAAAAAATTGATAGTTGTGTGTGATATGTATATATTAACGTGTATTTTTTTGGTTGCATCTACTTGTCCACATGTTCGAACATTGCAATCGGGGATATGTCCTCTGACTAAGTAACAAGAATCATCTAAGTTCAAATAATAATGGTATAACAAAACATGCGCATGAAAGGATAAATCAATAAGCTAAAATAATAACATAATAAATCGTTGAGGTCAACACCCTTGTCTTAGAGTAATTCTTTTGCAAGAATGATTACAAATTCTGCAAAATGGTATATTTGTTTTATTTAACTGTAAAATTTCAAGAATAGCAAGATCGGGTGATTTCGAAGGGTATTAAGCATCACAAATATTATTTTCTGCATCAAAATTTGTCATAAAATTTATAACAAAGAGTACTATCATTGTTATAGGAGTGTAGCACATCACACACATGATCTTAAGGGATGTTACTTTTTAAGTTATGTTTAATGTCGGGTTCTACTTAGACTAAATTCTCTCTCGGGCTGGGAAATTCGTTCAAGAGATGGAATGCTTTTCTTTCGAAACTCGTACTTGAAACTCATTTTTGAGAAACCTTCTTCCTGCTAGAAAAGAAACAAAAAAGAGACATGTTTAAGCATTTCCAATTGTAATACTAATATAATTTACTATATATATTAGCAAAAATGTTTTGCTAAAAATTTATAATTGCATATATTTTCTTTCTCAAAGTTTACTAATTTTCAGGTTCCATCCATTCGATTATTAAGATATCATCGGTTTCGCACAGTATAATATTTTTACTAACGCTTTTTTCAATTTTGTTTCCGTGCCCAACATATCTCCATTTTAAATGTCATTTAAAAAATTTAGAGACAACCAAGTGGGTGTGCACTATCAGATTACAGTGAAAAATGTTAAAATATCTATTGTAGTTGGAGAGTGATCAAAAATAGCAAAAATGGTTTTTAAAAACGTGAGAAAATGTCTAACTAGTAGAACTCATGAAAGGCCCCTCTTTCAACCTACTAGCAAAAAACCATGAGCCTCTCAAAAAGAATTTTCTTTTTATTTGGTGTAATTGTCACGTGTAGTAAACATTTTATCATTTTTGTGTTGCAACTATAATGTTCCTACGAAATTGTGATAATTTGACTCGGGTAAAAAGAGAGAAATTATTTCTTTCAACGGTTGCTCTCAATTTTTTGACTCCTAGTTCTTCTAATAGTAAGAGTTTGGCATCAATTGTCAATTAGTATGAATATGTCAAGATAAAAATGATGAATATTAAGAAAATTGATGAATCTTATTCATACTTACGATCAATGATTTGATCATATATATTTTACTCTATTGGAAAATAATAAAAGATCGAATACACATCAATTAAAAGCTGAATACGGAAAAATCATTAAGATTCTTGTTCATCTTATACCGCCAACATAAATTATTAAATTAAAAGACGTAATAATTATTAACAAAATTGAATCCATACCGTCTTCGATAGTGTAATATTAATTGCAATAATATGCCAAATGTTCACCATCCAATGTCATAAATCTTGACCTTAGACTTTGACAGATTCCTAAATTGACTCACTCAACCAAACCCCCCACATGACCACTCATGATTTTTTCAACAAATTGTTTATCATCAATCAATTATCCAAAACAAAATACAATTAAAAAAAAAAGTCATGATTGAATGAATAACTGTACAACTAACTTTCAACTTCCAAATCTGCAAAATGATTCTTACATGTTCCACTCCTCATTTCTCGGCAACAAATTGACCATAACTTGGGGGCTTTGGAAAAATAACTTAAATAAAAATATAAATCTAGTAACATGCTACACCATGGGGATATATATATATATATATATATATAGGCCTTTTAAATGACATAACACGGTAAAAGGTGTCAATAAAAAAATTTCCAAATGTTTTTATTAAAGCGTGTCAAGGTGGATATTATACATGGGTAGGAGATAAAACCGAACATACACTAAACGAATACACAAGCAACATGGGATAATTAACAAACTCTAATGGTTTCTTGTTTAACAATTCTAGATGATTGACAATTGACATGTTTTTAGCAAAAGATGCAAAACTTGAATAAAATGACAAATCACATACATCGAAATAATCAAAAGTGAAGCAAAACTTGATCGTTGCATCTAATACACATACGGTATATTTCTTACAGCTTTTCTTTTCAAAATAATGCAAGTCGAAGAGCAAAAGTTGTTTGAATCCACATACGGTAGTTGGAGTATCAATATGACTAGTTCTTCTTGGCGATGTCAGCGATGAATATGCTACCTGAATCACACCATCCCCCAATAACATCCTTGCTGGCACACTGCAAATACAATAAAGATATCAATTTGGAAATGCAGGATATGTTTCGTTTTTGGGTTTACGTTCTCGTTTTTTAATTTGCTAGTTTCATGAGTCGAGTAAATAAAGACTGACATTCATGGTCTTCCTATAGTCACATGAACATGAGTATGGGAACAAATAGACCCTTCTCAAGGTTCCTTTAAAAAGGCCAATTTTCATATCCGGAACCAATTTGCTAAACGTGTTTACACCTGTTTCAATGATTTCAGAGCCAAATATATTCCAACACACACTCGTCAACAATGATAATTAGATCAGAAAACAATTCAGTACGAAGAAATTTCATTTTTGTGGAAGCCAAAAGTACAGTTGGGAACTTGGATATGTAATTTAGGACCGGGTGAGAACAGAGCAACTTCTTTTAGGGAACAGACATGTCTTTTTTATTTAACAGAAAGATGCTGGCATTTGAAACATAAAAGTTGCGACCAAGTTTCTTCTTTTTCCAAGGGAATTGAGGAGAGAAAATATCATACCTTGCCAAATCCGAGCCAGTTTGAGTCTCCTCTGAATGATAGTACTTTCTTACTTTCTTTCCATTGACCACAAAAACCCTGCAATTAGATGGCCAACACAGCATTGCTTAAGACTACACTCGTGAGAATGAAAAGTTCACAAAGGTACCCTATTCAAAGAGCTGAACCAGCAACTCTTTCAATATGAAAGAAGATAAGCTACGTTTTTTTTAATTTATTTATTGTTTTCCCTGGAAATACAAGCTACTGTGACATAATGAGTTTTGATATATCCAGCTAAAAATGTAACTCTACACCAGCCCAGTATCCTAGGACAACCTTGATTTTTGGTGATGCGACAAATACAGACTTTTTCAGGAGCTATAAGGTACAAGAAATCACCTCGTAGTCAAGCCCTTGGATGTAAATATAATCCGAGTCTACCGAGGAGAAAGCAAGTCCAGTTATCTGCAGCACCAGAAAGGAGTTATTTTATTTCTCTTTGCACGACAAACCGCAAATGTTGATATATAGAATGCTTGGACCAATTTGGCAATTCATATGACAAATTCCATCAAACAGCAAGACTAATTGACCTAACCCACCTAGAGATAAGTAGTAAATTCACAACTTGAAATAAACATAACTATGGAGACAAGAATTGACCTCATATTTGGAGCAGTGAACCCATCTCGAGAGAGCTGACCACCTAAAGTGAAGGTATAAAACACAGCACATAAGTGCAAGCAACAGATGCAAACTCTGGATACCATATGTACCCTTATTTAAGATATTCAAAACTAATGATGAAAGGGTTATACGCAAACAAAAAAATATTGAATTTGGAAAAAACATGACTCATAGGGGCGGGCACTTTAAATCCTCATTCAACCTATTAGTTATTGACAAGCCATACAGTAAGCATGTTTTGTAAGATTCTTCTATTAACATATTGTTTTACTAGATGAAATAGCATACAAAATGCACCCACCTGCGAGGATCATATACAGTGACAGTACGGTCAGCTCCACCCACTGCAATACCTGTTGAAGAACTGCAGACAGAATATAAGATATCTCCGATAGAGCCACAGATCCTGTTAACACAACCACCATTCTCCTTCATTCTCAAATCCCATATAGAGAGCTGCAGTAATGGTAAAAGAAGACAAACACTTTTGTGAAAATGGAGATGAGGCTCATATGCTGCAAAGAAGAGAAGAAAAGTAACAGAGAAGGAGCACCTGGCATCCCTCAGTCACAGCTAAAATTGAACCATCATTTTGACAACCCAAGCAGTGCACATAGCTTAATGAAGATGGGTATAACAATCTGTTACATGAGATATTAAGATCACTTTAGAATTTATGCAGAATCAAGCAATCGTCCAAAGATCTTCAGAGAGTTCAATTCTTGGAGTTTTGCAGCCATACTTCGTATTTCATGAGTTACAATAACCTTATGCAAAGCTTACTCGTAAGTTACAGGAGAACATACCAAATGGAACAAGGCAATGTCAAACATTTTTAACAAGATCATGATTCCAACGTGTGAATCTTTACAGTTAGCAATCTGATGGAAATTAGTAGCATATCATAGAATCGGTAGAATTATTAGCAAAAAATACTCACGTACGTAGAGTGCGGAGGTGTATATCTTGATCATAAACATCTATGTTTTTGCAAAAGCTGCGTGCAACAGCTGCCTGAAGTACAAGCAGTCACATAAATAGTTCATAGACCAACAAGAGAAAAAGAAAAAAAATAACAAGAAAAACTATAAAGATGAAGATTATAACAAAAATTGTGGGACTCTTAAACAAGTGAAGGTCCAAACGTGATTGGTGAATAGAGATAACAAAGTACATACCACCGACCACTGGATTGGACTGAAGCAAAGCCCAGCCCATCCGCCCTCTCCAACACCAAAATCTCGAGGCACGACTGAATATGTACACTTATCTGCATCTACAATGTACAGAGAATATAAATCAATTGCCATTACGTTTGGAGAACAGGAACCAAATGAAACTGTAGCCAAGCGGGGTATGAATTAGGACAGAATGGGAAAATTATGCAGTAATATCCAGCAGATAGAAGAATGATTAGGATAATCTTGTCAAAAAGGTAAAGAAAAACTAGTACTAGCATCTAAAGCAAACCAAAGACATACAAGTTGCCAATTTTAGCTTTTTCGCCACATTGATATTCAAATCAACCTAACACTACAGTATATGAGTATGCAAACATAAATCCTCGTGGGAAACAGATGAGAAAAAAAAAGGCCAGTACCTTTATCATTAGCATCCATCTTAGAGACAATAAGGTGACCAAAAGAGTCTACACTTCCCAAAATAATGCTATTACTGCCTGCAAATATTGCAATAAAACACCAATGAAGAGGACAATCATCCAAACTTACATAAGGAAAACTGTCAATTAATTTTTGGGATGAAAAGCAATCTTCGTGTTACCACAGCCCGAAAGAATCCATAATTATGATCTGGTATATATAAATATACACTGAAGTCCCAACCTAGCATAAAGTAGGATGTATTGCATAAGATAATTTCACTCTTACATAAAAAGGAATATGACAATGTTCATTCATCAGTAAAGGATTGCGCTACCCCTATAAAACATTCACTAAATCAAAACATAACAATCTGACTTTGACACTCCTTATCAAGATGAGCATAAAACAAACTGAAATTCTAATTTAAAATGGAATCCTTTGAACAGAAATCTAAATAAGGTACGTGAATCTCCAAATTGCAACTCAGAATAGGCAATGAAACAGAATAAAACCTATCAAAAAAATCCAAGCCAAACTCATGAAAGATGTTTATACATCTTGTATGAAATAACGATAAACAGTTGTAACTGTTTTGACAGATGCGCAATAAGAGATCATTAATGACAGAACTGTACTCACTGAGTTAGTTCCAAACATATTGTTCCACTTTTCTAAGAACTAGTGAAGACATGGAACATAGTAATATATTTCAAGAAAAGGCCATGACAAATATGTAAAATATCACTTACTGTCGATTTCAGCAATCACTATGCTCTGAATTTCTGAACGATGAGGGCAGCGACTAACTACGGAAGAACTCGTAACCTTACAATATTTGGAAGTAAGATCATAAACAAATTCAACAAGTTGATGCAAACATAAATTAGGTTATTTCATCACTTTGAAAAGAAGAATGGAACAAGAACCTAACTGATACAAGCACACCTGTGAATATTCAGGAATCAGGAGACCTCCTTTCCCCTGATTAACCGAAGAATCTTCCATGGGTATCTAAACAACAAAACGAGAAGTAACCTAATAATAATAAAGAAAGAAAGAAAGAAAAAGAAGAAGAAGAAACAGCATTCTGTTATAAGCTACAGATCTTGTTAACTCAATCAACACAAGTAATTTTCGGCCATAGAGCCACTAACAGTAACTTGAACGATTCTTTTCCTTTCCGAGGAGGGTAACTACCAGTTCATGAACATTATACATAGAAATGTCACATTAGTACATATAATTAACCAGAAAAAGCATAGGTTTGAAATCCACAGCCTTGCCTCTTAATTAAAAAGGATAATGAATAACAATCTTTAATGACACTTTGTTTTGATTTCAAACACCACCTCTACGTAAAAGAAAGACAACTAAAGATTGGGAGAGTGTAAGGTCCAATAATTTCATATGTGGCTGAGGTATCTGATACGGCTCATAGATATACCAAGCAATCTTATAACATCTAATTCTAACTTTGAACAATGTCAAGAAGTACATCACACACTATAGATATATTCACAATAAAGATGCAAAAAATGGAAAATAGAGGACTCAAGTATATAAGTAAAATGAAACTACTTGTCATAACCAAAGGGGAAAAACTGGGAGTATATTCGGTTTTGGTCTCAAAATTTTCTCAAATATTTTTCTCTTTTGGCATGGCTCCAAATGGAAAACTTGCAACTTTCGAGTACGCCTTAGTTTTCTAATAGTTCAATTTTTGTACAAAATCAATTCTCGAATCTAAAGAACCTAACTTTTGGTAGGTCTCCAAAATGGATACGTTAAACTTGAAATTTCTAAGTACACATTTTCTTCTGGTGATAGTGATCCATGTGTGGCCAGTTAGTACTACACAGAGCACTTAGCTCTTACAAAGGCAGAAAAGAAAAACGAAATCTCGTTTGGAAAATCAACTGAAACATGATGTGTCTTGCTCTGAGAACAAAGAAGCTGTCAGGTTTAAGACCCACCTAATTTATTGTTTAACCAAAAGAAAGAAACTAATATCCACTAGATTTCCTGAAGAGCATTCTCATCCGTATAACTATTTTCACCCCCTAAATTTTAATCCCAATACCACAAACCCTAAAACAGTGATTGGAAAATGGAGAATGCCCACACAAGATGCCCTAAGCTAATAAACAGAACTGGAACGAATAGTAGTCCCCTAATTGAAGGGGATCACTGTTGCAAAACTGTTTGGGGGTTAAGGAGCAATTTAGGAGCATTGATTGGAGTGCCCTCGCATTTTCATCTCTATTACCACTTGAACCACCATCATTTTCAATTTCCAAAAGTTACCAATATCATACCAAGTTTGATTTTTCCATAACAATGTAACTTCAAGTTCATACAAACTAAAAAAAAAAAAAAACCTGGAGGTTGTAGATGTGGGTACCGGAAGCTACGTACACCGAGCATGAATCATCATCATTATTCACCTGCCAAAAAATATCAATAAAAATTGGAATACAAAATATGTAATTATTTTTTAGTAATAAAAATGAATACATGAAGGGCAAGGCGAGTGGACTGTATGTTTCCAGGAGAAGGGTGCTCCAGCAGTGACGGTGGTATAGTCGCCTTCTTCAGACTCCGTGCCTCCACCATCTCTCTCTCTCTCTCTCTCTCTCTCCAGAGTTGGGTGAAGTAGCGACGGCAGCATAAACATCAGATGAGCTGAGGTTTTGCTTAAATGATTTAATTTCATTTCTATATTTTTAATTAATTAACGGAAATTCTACCCAAGGAAAAAGAAGATACTTGACTCTCTCTAAAAGTGGAAAGGAAAAACAATCTGACAATTTATATGTAATAATTGTACTAAGAAAATATAAGCAAGCACAGAGATTATTTAATGTCGATAAAATAACTTTGTAAGCGATGTAATAAATAATATTAATATTATATCAGCGAATAACCTTGATTGATTTATTATTTTTATGACAACTCTAGTAGGAAATCAACTTCTAATAGATATTAAAAATATGCTATCCTATTTCAACATGAGAGAGTTTGGACTTCACCAGCTGTGTAAATATACATAAATAGAGTATGTCAATTTGTACACCGCCCGTGGGTCAATTTGTAGAATAGCAAATTTTACTCTTAACAAAAACAGGTCAGGGAAATGCCTATTCAGAACCTGTTCAAATGAGCATATAGAGAATTACAAAAGGCTTAAGGCTTTATAGCAACAAATTTCGCGAGAAACCTGCTTTGTCAATGATGTTCAATTTATGTAGGAAATTGATGCATACATATATACATTAAAGAATTTCACCATCAACCATACATCATCTGAAAAGAACAAAGCCCCCGTAGATTGGAAATTATTCCATTCACAACAAGCCAACCCAAGTCAGTTTTCTTATGATCTCATGTTGATTCAATTTCACTACGATAATATATAAGCTCGAGTGCCAAATCCACACAAACCCCAGGTCTCATAGCCGTTTGCCAATAAAAACAAAGATCCACAACCAATTACGGGGAAAAAGAAAAGTGAAAATATTTCATTACAAATACATCTATTCCCCATTGGAAAGGTGGTGCTTTTAAGTTTTAACCACTCCTATATCTCACCTCTGGTCAAGACTGAGGGGCTCGAGCAACTGCAGATCAACATAGCAGGCTAGTTATTTACAAATATCGGATTTATAATATGCAAAATAAAACTAAAATCTGCAAGATGATTGCATAGCATGGTCAAAACACAGATGCAAAACTAGTAATCTGAAAACAACTACAGCACAACAGCTAGGCCTTGCTTCTTGGGAGGTGGCACCACCTGCTTGTTCCCAGGGAAGGCTTTACGAGATGTATCTACGAGGGCTTTGAAGCTGTGAGGCTCGTGCATAGACAGCTCTGAGAGCACCTTCCGGTTAAGTTGTATATTCTCCTTCACCAACCCATGCATAAAGTTTCCGTAATTAACGCCGTATAAGCGCGTCCCAGCGTTGATTCGCTCAATCCAGAGGGACCGCATATCCCGCTTCTTGTTGCGACGGTCTCTATAAGAATACTGAAGAGCCTTTTCCACTCTCTCTCTAGCTATCCGGATACAATTCTTCGCCCTTCCTCTAAAGCCCTTTGCGAGCTTTAGTATCTCCTTCTTGTTCATCTCCTTCTCTTACACACTACGACCACCCTCCTGTGAGTCTGAAATCCAAGACCAAATTAAAAAAAGTAAATTAAAAAGCGGATAGAAAAAAACAATGAGAAGCATGAAACATAACACAGTTCAAGAAGGCCTCAAAGAATTTCAAATTAAGAAAGGACAACACAAATCACAGCCTTTATCCATCAAGGCCAATTGACTCAATTCAACACCTTAAGCTAATTATAATTTATAGTATATGAAATTGACATGAGAAATTAGGCCCTCGGATTTTTTAGCGCGGAGCAATCAGTCAATGGCAATAGCTTCTAACTTAATCATTAGCCTTTACACACCATCGCCATCGACAAGTTAAAAAAAGGTGATTTACATAACATCCACTGAAGCTGAGGTGGTAATGGTGGTGGTGGTGGTGGACGTGGTTGCTGTGTCAATGACAGTTGCATATAAAAACTATGATAAAGAAGAAACAATTAGACCAGTAGATAAGAATTCCATCATTGGGCTTAATGCTGACAAAAATATTCTTTCATATTTCACACATAATAGAACATGAAAAAGAAAATCAAACAGTAGATCATTAGCCTGTTAAGTAGTGGATAAAAAGTCAATAAAATGGAAAGAATCATAATTAAAAAGAAAATAGTAATAAAGAGGCAGAAGATTCATAAAAAAGCAAATTGGCCACCACAACTCTCAACCAAATTTGCACTAATACTGCATTTGGTACAAGGATTCCTCGTGAAAGAATGTGAAAGAAAAGAAATTTTCTTAAATCCACTATATTTTGTGAATAGATTTTCTTTTCCATAAAATTTTCTTCCAAGAAATCCTTGCACCAAACAGAGCCACAGACTAAAATGACGCAATAAAAGGACAACAATATGTTTCACGAGAGTCAGACAAGCTTTCTAGGCTGCATTTCCATCAGCAGAACAGTACACAAACTGATCAGAGCCCAGTGCATATATCATCATTCAACATCCACATTTTGAAAAAAAAAAAACAAGATCATGCATATCTTTTTTCTTAGAGAAAATATCTACAGAAGAAAAAAATATTGATATGCAACTCAAAATAACCATAAAAAGATCATACTTCGACCAGGGTCATATAAAACACACTTACAAGGCCATCAAATCTCATAGAAATTAATAAGTCCAGGTGGTCCATATCCAGCAGTTATCATTACAAGCCTTTACATCTATCAAACAAGTGTGGTATGAGCATGTGCATGCAGTATATTGAGAGCAGGAGGAGGTGGTGATTGTAGACATGAAGATAAATAACAAACGAAAACCAGAGAACCACTCAACATAATTCGATTCCCATCATCAGGCATTGCCAGTTCTTAACATTTGGTAGATTCTACATATTATTAAAAAAATACAAAACAAGGCATTAACCTTCTTTTTACATCATTAAACAGGGTCTGTAAATACACACAAAGAAAAAAAACATATAACCTTCTTCATACTCAAATATAAATCAAAATATTTTTTTGAAAACATCTTCAATTTAATTAGAACAGCTACAATTATTTCAAATTTTTAACAGAACCAAGTTAACAAAGTACAACAAACAAATAATTGTAGTAAAGGGTATCCGCTTCTCTGGGAAAAAAAGCATAAGAAGTTTAATTGATCTTATCAAATTAGGGTGATTTTTTAAAACAATTTTTCTTTAAAAGTCAAGTTTTTGTTATTCTAAATAAACCCAACTGATTGTATGTTTTGTTTCCCAGATAAGAAAAGGCATTAATCTTGTTTACTATTATAATAATATGGTATATCATTTAAAGCGCACCATAGATCTTGTTGAATATTTCTTACATAAATCCTTCTTCTAACAATTTAACAAGTTTTACTGCAATAAAACACAAGCTCAAACTACATTTTAATATACCAGATTTAATTTTTAGAAAAGAAATTACAATTAAAACAAACAACAAGCATAATGCTAGGCTAAAAAAGCGTAAAAACAACAGAAAGGCCCTCAGATCTCATAGCTTTAAGTAAATCATCAACGGTTTAATCCATTGTTAGCCATCAATTGCCTCTACACACCACCGTAATGTGCACAAGTGTGGAGAGAAAGATATATGAGAGAGAGAGAGAGATGGCGGCGGCGGTGGCGGTGGCGGTGGTGAAAGTAGAGGCAAGTGACGCCTACAGACAATGGAACCGATCAATACATATAGAGTTTCCATCACTGGGCCTATACGTACACACATACATCTATGCATAACACAAATTATATATTTATATATACATATATA
>MKEJ01074195.1:0-16043 GCA_001753735.1 Embelia ribes | reverse complement strand
ATTGAAACCAAAAAGAATTATTGTAGAAACTATGGGGACCATTGCTATAATTATCATAAGCAATATCTTTTAAAATATGATATTTGGATAAATGATAATATGTATGTTTTGTTAAATACATTATTATCCTTATTTGGTTAAAATTATTAACTAAAATACTTGTAAATTTGTAATAGTGAGAAATGTATTTTTGAATTATAAAATAGAGAAAATTGTAAAGGGTTTTCACACTTTTATAATATAGTTATATATATATATATATATAATATATCTATATATAATTCGTCAAATAATAAGGTAAATTTACAAAATATTTATGCAATTCGGCACGGGAGGTAGCGAATAATATGTGCCAATATTTTGCCATATTATTTGATGAATTTCGTTCCAAAATTTTCACAATTTGTCTTCCTATATGGTGAGTTGCTAAGGAGAAATAAATTATTATTTCTTTAATGTAGGTAATTTGCTATATGATATGACAAATTACTTTAGAAAAAAATGGCAACTTCCCATTATATTTGGAGAATTATTTGATCTTTTTGGTGAATTAAATACAAAAATTCGGTTTATTCATCGTATTACTTAGCGAATTACATCAAGAGATTAATACTAATCCATTGTCTAGTGTGACGAATTATATACAAATATACCATATTTATATATTTATAAATATAGATGCAAATCGACACAATTCTTAATTAGAACCATAGGAGCGACTTGCATAAAAAAAACTAAAAAAAAAAACGGAGCAATATGCATAAAAAACTTAAGAAAAAAGGGAGTAACGTGGAAAGTCAAAAGGCTAGCATTAAACCCTCCGCGAATTATGCCAAAATTAAGTTAGTAGCTCACTTTACTCATACATTTTAGTCAAAAATGAACATTCACATCCTCATTGAGATATCATTACATTATATATACTAATAAAAACAAAGACCATAAGGAGAAAGAAAAAACAAGTGTGAATTCGCAAGATCCAAACAGTAGAATTCAACCAACATAACTGTAGAATTAGAAAAAATTTGCACGCTGAGTTGAATTTATGCACTTTTGCATTTATGCGCATTATAGCACACATATATAATGTTAGTTTTTCTCTAGTGGTGCGTTCGTGATCTTCCAATTTTGTTGAAAGATTGGGGAAACTGATTTGTACTTTTTGTTTGTTGACAATTATTGGATAGGGATATCTACTAAATCTTTGACATGGTACTAGTGCGTATGCATATGTATTTGTATGGTGCCCCGCAATTTTTGCCAACATATTAGGATTATTGATTTTTAAATAAATATTTAAAATTAAATGTATAAATTAAAAAAAAAGTTATATTTAATAGGTAAGCAATTATTTACATTTAGTGGTTCGTTTTAGACTTTTTTTATTCTACACTTTTTTTGGAAGTTAATGCAACCCAAAAATAAAAAATAAAAGACGTATACAACTTACTCAATAAATAAAAAATTGAATGCAAAAAGATATGGATACGTGACCAATTGTACTGTGAAGCAAAAAAAAAGTAGAAACCTAATTTTCCATTCAATATTTTTGAAAAGAGAAAAAAATCTATGAAATTGATTCTTTTCAAAAGAGCAAAAGATGTCCGTATAAACTCAAGTTCACAGATACATGTAATAAAACTATGCATGTATTTAAGTGAGGTTTTATTAAATAATTTGCAAAATAAACGCATGCATGCCTGGACCAATGTTGACGTATTTTGTTTTCTATTTCCTTTATATGGGTACTCCCTTCTTTCACAAAATAATTGGCCTTCTAGAAAAATTTTCTTATTTCATTTTTAATTATTACTTTAGAAAATTAAAAACGTATTTATTTTTTTTTCTATTTCTTTCATATTATTTCAATTAAATTTTCAAACTACGTTTAATGAAGGGTATTAGGTAAAATTTATCCTTTTTTTTTTTTTTGCTAAAACTAAAATTATTTAATGATATATTTAATTCTTGTGCATTAACATTAAATGACAGTTATTTTGGAACAAGAAGGGTAAAATCAGAGTGAATATGATATGATGTGTACCCATGCATAATTATTGGAAAACTTCCAATTTGGAGTCACATGTTATCAACAAAAATGGTAAATTAGTTATTCATTAATTACTATTTCTTTTACTAGTTTGTCCCTTAGTTCTAATTCATTAATTTTTTTTACCTTATTCGTTCATAGCTAGCTCCAGTTTTGGATAAATGTTCCACCACATTGCTTACAATATTTGAATTGGAGTTAATTTACAAACTTGTAAAAGAAAATATTAGAAAAGTCGTACAAAGGAGGATTACATCTTAGACGTTACTATATACTACCATCCTTCCATATTTGATCTGTTTAATTTCTATCTATTGGCGGTATAAAGATTTCATACACCATCACCCTTAGATGGAAGACGTGTGACCACTTTCATATGCAGGGATCATCACAAATGCACACGTGTCCTAAATCCAATTTCGCTGGCGGATGAAAATAAATACACCATCAATAGATTAAAATTAAATTCATACTTGATACAGTTATTTAATTATTTAAACGCAAATTAAGAATCTTTAGTTAATATAATCTAAGCAATAAATTTGGTCAATTCTTTTACTTATATGGCATTGATTGAGAGTATACAAACTTGTCTCTATTGGACAAAAATTACACAATTGATGACATATTAGCAAAATACTAGTCTTAATTTCCTTTTCAGAAAGAGTATACATCTTAGTCTCATATTATACCATAGCACGATGTTTTGGTGGTGGTTTCTGGTAGCGGTGGCAGTGATCAGCGGCGTTCGGGGTGGCGAGGTGACTTACGATGGCCGGTCACTTGTCATCAATGGTCAGAGGAAAATTCTGTATTGTCTTTACACATATAAGTATATACTACACTTATGCTTTGTTTGCATCAATGACTTTATCAAATGAAAAGGTGAAAAAAAAAAGTTATTTTCCACATAAGTTTTCCACATATTAACGAAATTTTGTTTTTCGTAAGCTTTTTGTTTAAGAAATCTTTGCACTTAACACACATAGACCCATTCGATTTCAACTTTGTGTTTTATGGAGCAAGGATACTTTTAGTGCTTCCTAGGTTGTTACATAAATTATGATTTTGTTTTATTTATACAAATTGGAGTTGGAAATTAAGGAACGATATTGACTTAGTTTTGTTCAAAAGATAGTAACTTTAAATTTTACGGATTAGGCAAGACATAATAAACGTGAAGTACAGAAAAAGAGAGATGACAAGGTTTGGGTATTATTGAAGAGATTTTCTATTTTTTTTTTAACTTTTGGGAAGACGAAATTCAATTATTTTGATGGACCATGAGTCTATGGCGAAGGAATTTGTACTAAGTTTATTGTGGAAAACAACTATAGAGTTATTTGAAACATGACAGCAAATTTATAAACTTATCAAGAGTTAAATAAACAGAAAACTATCGCATAAGTTTTACAAGTGGTTTCGTTTTCCTTTTTTCAGACCTTAAATCAATTAATTATAACTGATTTGGTCTAGATTTTAAAGTTGTCATGGGCCGATACCACCATACGAGCATAATACAAGAACCTATATTTGTTTTATGAGAAGTTGGAACAAGTCTTACAAGTTTAGACGAACAATGACAGCCAATAATTGACGTACTTTCAAGTCGACCGAACATATTGATGATTAATGCTTCTAAATAGAAACATCTATCATCACAGATGCTAATATATATGCACCACACACTATTAATTTCAAGAAGCGCTCAAGAAAACTAGGCTTCATTAACCAAAATGTTCTGTAGACATCTTGAAAAGTCGCTATATTTCCTGACCCTAAAATCGTATGAAATCGCACATCAGAAACTTACAAACTCAACATATTTACAGGCATGATAAATTTAGGCCTTCGGGGAAAAAAAAAACAAATTGTTCATCACTACAAGAAATGTAATGGAAAATAATTTAGAAAACAGATTATAACATAATCGCTTGCAGATGTGGCCATCTCTGATATCTCGAGCCAAGGACGGAGGATTAGATTGCATACAAACCTACGTGTTTTGGAACCTTCATGAGCCCCAACCAGGAAAGGTAATCCGTATTTCTCGCTATATATATATATACTGGTAGCCCCGTATACATGTTGCACATTCATACACACCTTATGCGAATTCATGCTGCAGTATGATTTTACCAGAAGAAAAGACGTAGTAAGTTTCATGAAAGCAATACAAGCACATGGCCTATATGCTAGCCTTTGAATCGGACCCTTCATCGAAAGCGAGTGGAATTACGGGTAAATTTCTACTCCCTTCAAAATTGGTATTCATTTGATCAAAACTCATTTTATTGTTTAGCAATGTGCTTACAGTAATCTCCTATGCCATTGCAGAGGTCTACCATTCTGGTTGCGCAATGTTCCTAATATAACTTTTCGATCCAATAATGAACCCTTCAAGATTTGTTCACTCGTACTATTCAAATACTTATCTACTTAAAATTCTAGGGGCGGGTGGGCCTAGGCTGGTCAACTAAATTTAAGTTGGAAATGATTCACGTACCGACAATTATGTATAGATATTGTACAAACAGCCAGATCTTATGCGTTGATATCATTTTTAAGAAAAAGGATCGACGCAGAGGATTAAACCAAATAAGTGCTTATATAGTTTCAAACACATGATTTTCTGTATATATGCTATTACCTTTTTAAGTTTGTGAAAGTTTCTAACTAAATCTAACCAACGAACGGGTTTGGAAAATATATATAAACCTCAGCTTGGCAAAATATAGCTGCTTTCTAGGTATTACGTATCCGCCACCAACAAATTGCAGAGGCCCATATATATTCCCCTATGATTCACATTATCGCAATGATGACCATAAATGTTTCGGTAAACTAAAAGTAACAAGTAGTTTTCTTCTTTGCGACCGCAGTTTTATATGCAAAACTTTACCACGAAATAGTGAAGATGATGAAGTCGGAACGAATGTATGGTTCACAGGGAGGCCCAATCATATTGTCGCAGGTTGTTTTGTGATACATATTGTCTTTATAGCTCATATCTTTTGCACCTTGTTCTACTAAATGTAGCATATATGAAGAGTGCAGATTGAAAATGAGTACCAATTTCCAAAAAAAAAAAAAAAGATTGAAAATGAGTACCAAAATGTAGAGAAAGGGTATGGTGCAGATGGCCCACCATATGTTATTTGGACTGCAAACATGGCTGTGAGTCTCGCGACGGGCATGCCATGGATGATGTGCTAGCAACACGATGGTCCTGATCCAGTGGTAGCTTCGTCTTACCCTGAAAATGATATCACAAACATGTTTACTTTAAATCAAACCCGAGAATCTCGAGAAGATTAAACCACAACAACTACAATGGCTCACACTTATCGATTGTAAGAACCAAGTCCTAAGATTTTATGCCTAGTACAATCTCGTCCTTTTCTTAGTAACCAACTACTAAGTGAAAATTGTCCAAAAAGCAGGATTAAGGTGCGGAAAATGACTTGGCTGCGGCAAGATAAAAAGTTAAGGACTCGAGTCCTATAATTGAAAAGACAGGGTCTAAAGTCGAAGTAATCTATTTAAAAAATAAAAATGAATAGCGGTTAGACATGAAACAGCATTTCACAGACCCTGTCTGTCCCTTAAATCTGCATGCCAACTTTTATTCGTTATTTCGTTGCACGTGATTGCTTTTTTCTAGAGCTCAAGCTGAGATGCATACCGAAATAGTTTTCACGTCATCGTGTTTGCAGATTAATGCATGCAATGGGAGGAAATGCGGGGAGACAGCTTTTAAGCCAAACTCGCCAAACAAACCAGCAATCTGGACAGAAAACTGGACATCTCAGATGGTTCCAGTAAACTTATGAATGGAATCATTCTGCAACAACAATTTTACCAAATTCTCAAAATTATTTTTGAAACACCAAGTTTCAGTATTGTAATTTTTCGCCTTTTAGCTATGTTCATATGAAAAATCCATGACTTGTTTTAAAATCTGCTTTTGGTCTCTGTGAAGCTATCAATTATATGGAAACAATACTAGAGTCAGGTCACCCGAGGACATCGTGTATCACGTTGCCTTATTCATTGCCAAGAAGAATGGAAGCTTCATTAATTACTATATGGTAAAATCATATTTGTTGATAATAGCCTCAATATATCTAATGTAATCATGATTAGTCACCAAAACACTCTCTTGTGCAATTCACTTCACCTGTTTCCAAAAACATTTTATTTTATTTATTCTTCTTATTCTGTATCAGTATCATGGGGGAACGAATTTTGGAAGAACCACTTCTTCCTATGTACCCGCAAGTTACTTCGATCTAGCTCCTCTTGATGAGTATGGTACGTATTCGAATATCTCATCTATTCATTTTTCTCAAAATATTTTCTTTGTTACTAAAACTTTTGTTTTCTTGTTTCTCTCGTCTCCACTGTTTAAAGATTGGAAAGCCAGAAACAGATATAATTCTTTCTTTTTGGCTCCTAAAGTGGGATGTTTTCCAAAAGATTTCCCATAATAATTCTCAGTCCCGACTCGCCTAATACTGTCAAAACCGCTATAACAATTCGCATAATCATAACAGCCACCCAATTTTCAGAACAAGTTCTCAATATTCAGGGCATGTTTAGTTGCAACTTATAAGTTCAATTTATATACTTAAAAGTTGAACAACGTTTGGCTTCTCAGCTTTTAAATAGAGCTTATTTGTTATTTTGGCTTCAATAAGCTAGAAGTTTTAAACTTGATGCATCCGGCTTTTTTTTAATCAGAAATAAGATAATTTATTTGATCAAAAGCTGCAACCAACTGAACCCTCACTTGATGCAGGCTTCATCAGCCAACCAAGATGGGGCCATCTTAAAGAATTACATACAGCAATACAAAACTCTTTGAAGACTTTACTTTTCGGATTGCCAACTACCTCGTCTCTCAGTGAACAACAACAAGTACGATCAGTGCAAAGAAACTCTGTCACTTCTTTTTCTTTTCTGATTTCCAATTATTATTTCAATAATTTTAAAATAAGATAGGACATTTTTTTATGTTCACTATGTTGAAATCCAGGCTTATGTATTCCAAGAAAAATCGGGACAATGTGCAGCATTTCTAGTGAACAGCGATAGAAGACAAGATGCAGTAGTCGTGTTCCAAAATGAGTCTTACGAATTGGCTCGAACGTCAATAGGCATTTTACCCGACTGTAAAACAGTAGCATTTAATACTGCCAAGGCAAGTTCTCAAATTTGTACAAAGCTACAAAAATAAATTACGACAAAGAAAAAGAAAGGTTAGAATCGATTTTTCACGTAGAATTCTCAACGACCAGGTAAGCGCCCAGTCTAACACAAGAACAATAGAACCAGTTCTCACGTTCGATTCAACTAAAATATGGGCAAAATTCATCGAAGAAGTCCCAAGTTTCGACAAAACCACACTGAGGTCGAATTCATTGTTAGATCAATTGGATACCACACAAGATGATTCTGACTTTCTATGGTACACGTTCAGGTAATCCGAGTATTACTCCTAGCACTTTAGATATGAACTTATTAGATCTATTAAAAAGATTCTATGTAAGGATTTTTTAAGGTTTCTGTAATTAGTTGAAATTATGTCTAGGATAATTTTCAGCAGTCCTCACATCGAACTAAAGAAGACGAAAACCTGCAACATATTGATGTATGTCTAGACTGGATAACGGCTTACGAGTTGAGAACTTTATATTTCCAAAAATATTGTCACTTAATATCTTTTGTGTCGTATCTGTTGGAAGGCTTCAACATAATTCTTCCAACAGTCTGCACGTGCTCCAAGTGAACTCAACAGCACACATTGTGCGTGCTTTTGTCAATGGACAATTTCATTTGTCTACTCCTCTTTGAAATTTATTGCGCTTATTTCAGCCCACTAACAAAATCTATCAAATTCCCTTATGTGCTAACGTGTTATGGAGTATCTTTGAATGAAGATGGTTTTTAGATGTATTGCATTAATGACTGTAATTAAGATTTTCCTCGTCACATCAGTGGATAAGGGATTCTGATAGATTTTGTGGGTAGGAGTTGCATTACTCTATTTTAGAATATGCGGTATGAATCTGGACAGACCTAAAAAATTTACAAAGCCGTATATGCATGAAAAAATTCAAGACTAAAATGCCAGTGTCTCTTTTTCTAAACTCGTGGGTTTTAACCACTGAACAATATAAAGGGTTTTTGAAAAACACCAATTCACATTAGAAATCAGGAAAACACCAACTCATGGTTTGGAATGTAAAGTCTAAAGTAGATAACTTTGGCAAAGAACTCAAATGGTCCTGGAAAGTCACAACTTAGCTTTGTTTTCCAGCGAAAATGACGTATCACTTCTAGACCATAAACACTATGTCATCTTACACGCACCGATACATGAATCTTTATATACTTCATTGATTTTCTTTATCATATTGCTACATATAATGTAATAGACAGTTGTTCTTTCAAATCTTCTTAGGATTTGCTCATGGAACTTATTACACAAGTACAAACTTGCAGACCACCATTCGTTTAAGTAGTGAGATGAACAATATTTCCTTACTAAGTGTAATGGTCGGACTACCGGTATTGTTCAACCTCGATCTTCCATCTTTCATTAATTCGTAATACATGTTGAAAGAAAACAATAGTAGTAAAAGAAATTCAGGGAAAAAAAATAAAAAATTACGAAATGTATAAAGAAAGTAGGAAATCAAAATTATGGCATCTCATAATCCTGCAAAAGCATTCAGATAAACCATATTTATGTTCGTCTTCCCGTCTTTCATTTGCCGATGTGCAGGACTCAGGGCCGCATCTAGAGAGTCGGACAACCGGACTAAGTAACACAATGGTATTAAGCAAAGAATATACTCAAGAATTCAATGACTATCCGATGGGGTATAAGGTAATTTACTTGTAAGCTGTAGCCTTGAACATGATTATCTAGCCACTATCAATACTCCTTCAGGTTTCATATTCTGTAAGTTCACTGATTCTTGCGCCATTATTTTTTTGTAAACACACCAAACGTTTTCTCCTGATAATATTTCGAACTTGCTTCTATCGTATATAACTTTAATCCTAATTTTTGTTAAACACGCATGCTAAAACAAGTTCCATAACTAAAAGTAAAAGAAAACCGTCTCCTAGTTTACTGAAGTAGGGGTATTTTCACCAAATTTCTAAAGCAGCTTTTTTACCAAGTCATCAAATGGATTCCCTACAGCATTTCTAAATTCCGAAACAGAGCAGTTTTCATATTTCTCGAAAGTGTCATAAAGAATTTTCGCCTTCAACAAATGAAATAGTTTTGGCTGCTCAGAGTGAAGATGCAGATCTACACAGAAAATCAATCGAGCAGCGCTGAGTGGACAGCGTTTAGTTCTTCTGCTCGGCCACTAACATGGTACAAGGTAAGAAGAAGCTCGATTGTTGCCTTCTACTGCGTAATGAGCATAAAAAGAAAAGGAGAAAAAACTTATAGGCCAACTCTTGCTCAATGCACATCAACTTGATGCAGTTCAATGGCTGTTTTCTTAAAGTTAATCATGATCAATTAAAAAATAGAAAGGGCATATAACTAATGCAATTATAAGTTGTGATGAGACAAATGTCATTTATTAAAAAATAAATAAAATTTGTCTTAACTTATTTTCCAATTACATAGAAACCATTTTTCATTAGCTATAAAGTTATACATTTACGAAGTAGTAGTTCCTTTAATCCGAGTTATCCAAACTATTTTTCGCCCACCTTGAATCGTGGCTTTGTCCCTGAATATAGGAGTGGGCTTTGATTAAATAATAATAATAATATTAAGTTGCGAAGTAATCTTGTTGCTCGTCCTGCTCTGACAGAGTACATTTGATACACCTGAGGGCACCGAACCTATTGCATTAAGCTTGTGTTCGATGGGCAAAGGTGAAGCTTGGGTTAACGGACAAAGTATAGGCCGATGTTGGGTATCATTTCGTACCCCAGCAGGGACTCCTACACAGACATGGTAAGTACTTCTCCGTAACCTTTTCATTCTTATACATTTTCTGTTGAAATATATGTAATTTTAATATTCGTGTAGCGGCTTTCTTGTAAAAGCTGCCGGGGCTTTTCAAGTACTCTTCCACGATTTATTAGATCAACTAGTCCCCGATCAATATTTGGCCACAAATTATAGCCTACTATGAGCAAACTTCGCAAAAAAGGTTAACTCATTTATGGATTAACCCAATATTGCCCTTCGTATATTTTCAGGTTCCTTGTGCCTCGATCTTTCCTCAAACCTACAGACAACCTTTTAGTTTTGTTCGAGGAAGAAAATGGAAACCCTCTTGGCATTTCTATCGGTACAGTTTCAATAGGTACTCATTTCGACTTGCAATAAATTTGTATCACTTTTTTTTGTCCGGGCATATTAAATGCTAATATGTAGATAATAATGAATAACACCTCAATCAGATCAAAACTTTGATCCTGGAATCATTACAGCTGCAGAAATGAAATTGGTTTATACACTATAAAATAAATTAAATCAACCTTGGAAAATCAGTTATTAGCCCCTGGAAGCAATTTTTTTTCATGGGTATAGTAACTGCAAAAGGTATTTAAAATGAAAGTTATTGCCATCAAGTTTCTTCACATTTAGTCTTTTCTACTACAATGTATAGCTAGAATCAACATGGAGACACATTCAAACATTTGTAATGCGGGATGATATATATATATATATAGATAGATAGATAGATAGATAGATAGATAATTTAGTGCACAAATCTCTCACATTGCACGATCTTGAGAGAATATGTGTACGTAAATCTTACCCCTATTTACAAATACTATTTCAGGTTATGAACTCGTGACCTCCAAGTCGCAATGAAGGGATGTATTGCCCCTAACTATATAAATATTTAAGTTATGATTTTAAATGTCACCAATATCAATTTAAGGAGAGTCTGAAAATAGAGCAATTATGACATTTAGTGACATATAAACACTAAGTCAGCCCCTATAATATGGGATGATAATTACGAGAAAATACAAAATGCAACCATTGTATGTGAACTGTACAGATTAAATGCCTATATTCAAGTGTTTTCGGGATTAGAACCATGCAATAATATGGAGATTTTATAAATACGTATATATAGAAATTTTTCAAATATCCTCATTCGGTAATTGATATATAAGAAAGAAAAATTCAATGCTAACATATTAAAATCAGAATTGATAATCTTTTTTTAACTTGTCAAATTGTGAATAAAAAAATATAAAAAACTGCTACATATATGTATATATATAATCTGAATCATTTTCTCAATACGCATATTATCACCATATCTTTGTTTGAATATAAGTACAATTTCATCCCATACAATCCACGTCGGATGTACATATCCCTTACTACATTTGAGTTTAGCTAGTTTCGATTTAAGCGGAACATGGGCCCGTGTATGCTTTTTTAACATATATTAGCATTAGTAATTTGATATGTGTCCGCGTCAATTTAAATTCAACTAAGAAATAATTATTATTGTAATATGATTTTTACCAATCTAGTATTCTTCTCAAAACTTCAAAATATTATCTTAATAAGCATTAGTCTTCTTGAAAAATTATCACAATAAGATTTATATCATTCCTTAAAATCAATCTAATAGATATTAATATTTTTCGTAGAAATATCATCATACTATTAATCCGCTAATCCGAACTTGTAAATTTATAAACAATTAGAAGAAAGAGCCGAATCAGAAAATCTTTCATTGAATTTTTTTTTTTTTTATATAAAACAATGTTTTAAAAAACCAAAATAAATAATAAAAAAATGAAACATCCTAGACATAATCCGCACGAACTCCGCAACAGTAGATACTCAAAACAAAACCTTTCATCGTCGTGGATCAAAGCAATGCAGCGTTACGAAATTGCCACTATAATGTTGTGTATATATATATAAGCTTGTGTATGTATAGCATCATTTCCACAACTTTATTTTCCTTCAGAATTTTAGAGTAATCGTGAGAAAATGATAAATTGGCATATGACTGAAATCAACAGAACAGATCAGACAGACACTCAAGCGGACTGGAGATAAATTGCAGAGGTTACGTATTCATCATCTAATCTGTGTAATATTGTGTGTACATAGAACAAATATTCTTACCAAATATGCTAATATGAAAAATTAAAGTACAAAAACTAAAGGGCACACAGAGATGTTGACCCGTGTGACTTTGTCTTGTGGTGTCCTGTGACGCCCAGACCAAGAGAATGGGTTCCAATTACAAAAATATATATATTTATTGAAAAACTTGATTAAATGAACTTAATAAGTGGAGTATTTGCAAAAATAATTATTTTTTAATATTTTTTGTAAAAATAATATTTTAAATGTGTAAAGTGTCCAAAATAACTTTCACCCCACTTATCCACCCCTTTCACTTTGGGAAAATTGATCAAATGACCTTACAAACATGTTAAATTGAGTAAATGACATTCCTTCAATAATATTTACTCCTTATGGTCTTTTGGACATTTTTACCCCTCTCGGTCTCTTTCTCGTGTCTCTCTCTTTGTTTTCTGAAAGCGCTCTCTCTCTCTCTTAGAAGTCAGAAAAGATGGCAACGAAAACTCCGATCACAGAACGAGAAGGAGGAGGGTTAACTATAGTCTCGTCTTCTTCTTCGGATCCACCACTTGTTTCGGTTAGGGCACTGCCTCTCTCCCTCCTCCCAACCCCCATTTTTTGCAACCCACATCCCCAATCAAAATCACCAATCTCATCATCATCATCATTATCTTCATCTTTCTGAAATTATTTTAGTACTCACGGAGAAGTTGTTTTAATGAATAAATCGGTGGGTTTTTGGTGTATAATTTATGAATTTTTATTTTTATTTTTTTTGGAGTTTCTCATTGCTATGTCTATTAAACTCAAAACTGACCGTACATCGGTCCGATTTATTGATATGGTGTTATTTTGATACTTAAGTGAGTGCTCACATTTTTATTGGTTAAATTTGAAATTGTTTTAGTACTCTTAGAGGATTTTGTTTTTTACCTTTTGAGATTTTCGATTGTTCTATCTGTTTTGTATGTATTTCCGAACTGTTTCTTAACTATTTCTTAATTGTTTCTTAACAGTTAACTATTTCTTAACCGTTTCTTAATTAATAAGAGAGATCATGAATTAGTTCTTAATTAAAAGGGATCATGAATTATTTCTTAATTGTTTCGTAAATGTTTCGTAATTATTTCTTAGCAACAATTTCTTAATAACTATTTCTTAATTGTTTCTTAACTCTTTATTAATTGTTTCTTAATTATTTTTTAACTATTTCTTAACTGTTTCTTAAGTTACGAAATAGTTACAAAATAAAGTTAAACGGTTACGACATAGCAGGGGTAGCGATGCTCGCCTCCATAGCTGTGTTGTGGCCAGAGGTTAGCAACGCGGTGGTAGACCGTGGTGGTCTGGAGCGTGAGATAGAGAGAGAAACATGAAGAGATGGAGAGAGAGGGAAGTTAGAGAGAGAACAACGAGTAAGTAAGACAAAGGGAAGGGTAAAATGTCGAAAAGGTTATAAAGAGTAAATATTATTAAATGAAGGTTATTTGCTCAATTTAATATATTTGCGAGGTTATTTGAGCAATTTTCCCTTTCACTTTCTACTTTCCTATGAAATTTGTTTAAATGACTTTAATAAGTGGGTTATTTGCCCACTTTTAATACTTCTTACAAAAATGAACTTTTAAGGGTGTGAAATATTCAAAATACCTTTCACCCACTTTTTCCTTTTTTTCCTAACCTTCCATACATGCGTTATCCCTCTCTCTCTTTATCCCTTCCCTCCCACCTCGAAGAACCAATTTGGTATTCTCTCTCTCTTTATCTCTTTATCCCTCTTTAATTTAAAGCTGACAATTAATTGAATCCTTCTCTATCTCTCTTTAATTTAAAGCTCTTGACAATTAATTGAATCCTTATCTCACTTCATCACAACATGGGCAATTTTGATATCCGATATCTTATATTTCACTTTAAGCAGTAAATCTCTAAATTTTTCAACTCCAATAGCTTCATATAACATATCAACTAAATTAACATATGTGATATTTTGTGGTATGTCCATATCTTAATATGAACTTGCAACAAAATTCCAAAAACCATTAGAATTTATCCACTATCCATCATATTGAACAATAACTGATATATCATCATCAGCTACAAAAAAACATTGAAAACAATGAATAAATATGAAAAACTGTGAAGAATTATAAAGAACTATGATGAACTTAAAGAACTGTGAAGAATCGTAAAGAACTGTGAAGAAATGTAAATAACTTGAAGAGCTGTAAAGATTATGAATAATTGTGAAGATCTGTGAAAACTTGAAAAACAGTGAAGAACTATTGAAGAAATGTAAATAAATGTTCTTCACATTTCTTAATTAATTTTTCACAATTTCTTCACTGAACTTTAATTTTAATATCGAAGAACAGTTGATGAGTAATGATTCTAACTTACTAAATCTATCGTATTCTTGCTAGAAAGAGTGTAAATAACAATATTTATAATGTATAACATGCAATCTATCATTTAATATCAATAAAGCACATACTCATTGTTAAGAGCTTTGAAGAACTGTTCCAATGCACACCGGGTTACATTGAAAGTTTCAATTAATTTTCAAGAGCTTCAAATGAAAGAGAGATATAGATAAAAGAGAGAGAACGCAGATCTAGAAGGTAAGGGGGAAAAGGAAAAAGTGGATGAATGATATTTTGAACGTTTTACACCCCAAAATATTATTTTTGCAAGAAGTATTAAAAGTGGGTTATTTTTACAAGTAACTACTTATTAAGATCATTTAATCAAAATTTTCATATTTATATTAGAAGCATGGCTATATATATAAATATGTAAATTGCCGAAAATACTTCCAAAAAAATTGCCTATGTGCGACAAGGGCATCCCCAATAACCCCTGCTAACTCAGAACGAATTGAATCGATGGGGATTGGTGTAGTATCTTACCCCACAATCCCAACAAAAAGTGGATACATATATGTAATATGTGTAAAATAGCATGGATGGAACAAAAAACAAAGTGCATACAAGAAGTACCTGCTAATAGGGGTGTTTACTGCTTCTAAATCAAAATACCCCAAATTCGAAAAAAAGAAAAGAAAACAATCCTGAATCGAATTTAGCGAGCAACCGAACCAAAACCAAAATCGGATTAGCCTTGCTCCCAATCCTAAAACCGAAAATAAAAATTCTGGGAGGTCAACCAAAACAACATCGTTTTGGTATATGCTTAAATAAATAATATATCATCTTAGATTGTGAGAGTTATCATATGTTAAGGATAGATTGTCGTTTAATTTCTCTCCTTTCTGAAACTTAATCAATTGTTCGTCTTTAAAGTCTAACTGTGGCGAGTGAATTGACATTGTTAGTCGGTTTTTTCTAGCCGCAATGGTGAAAATTTTCTTAGAGTAAGCTTTCTTTTAAATTCTAGCTAATGATTTCATGTTTCAGGTGGTTAAGTTATTTTGTTGTCTTTGAGCTTATTTGGAACTTCTATGTATATCTTGTTGTTTTTTCTTTTATAAAATTTTTAATTTCAAAAATAATAATAATAAATTATATATAAAATTAAAATATTTTATATATTTCGAGAATCCTGAAATTTTACAATTGAATCCCAATCTCAAACCAAAACTTTTTTGTTACCCAAAATTTTAAGAATTTAAAAACTTGTCCCAACCAAATAGTTTTTTCCGAATATTTCTATCATACCCCGAATCGCAATAAACCCGGGAACGTGAATTGAAAGAAAAGAAAACAGAACAATAACCTAATCTCATTCCGACATCCTGCCATAATACAAATATGTGCAATATAAATATCTAATACAGCATCATCCTTATAGTAATAGATACATAATACATAAATCAAGCAACAACACCATGCTCGAAATACAAATAAACCTATCAAGCTA
>MKEJ01074190.1:0-11077 GCA_001753735.1 Embelia ribes | reverse complement strand
TAAGTTTTATTTTGCAAACATGTTTAATTTTGGTAAAAGTTTGTTATGATAAATTTTTGTTTACAAGATATGTGTCAAAAGACTATGTGAGCATATGTCGCAACTAAAATATCTAACTCTACTTTAAAAGTATATTCTCCCTTTTCTTGTTTCATACCCATATTGTACCAAAAGTAACCCTTTATATATATATATATAAATATCATATATTTAGAACTGAGATGTTCAATTGCAAGTGTGTCTAACATACCAGGTATGACTTGTAATCCAGACACAATCATATTGATTTTGTGATAAACCAAATCTAATCTAAAATTCATGCAAATCTTAGAAAAATTTCTTTATTATCTTGAAAAAATAGAGAGTGATAAATTAATCTTATCATTGTTTAATTTAAAATATTTGTGTTGCGAGTTTTCAAAGGCTGCAATAGAAAATAAAAATAATGCCAGATAATAATATTTGCGATGTCTTTTTTTCTAAACTTTCTTCTTTTGATTCTATTTTTTTTAACAAAATAGCTTAAAGAAAAATGTTAGTCTCACCTATAAAATATGTTAAAAATTTGGGGTAGAGGTAGCATTGCTCTAACTTAAACTATTGAAAGTTAATTTTTCATTTCCAAATAAATATATACCTATTATAACCCTTTTAAAAAATATTCTATAAATCAAATGATAATGTGTCAATCTCATTTTTTACGAAATACATAATCCTTACAAGATGATATCTTTTTGGTTTGCACATTAAATGGTCAAACATTAGTTATATTTTGTGAAAATCAAATCTTGAAATATCATTTTAATTTATTTGCTACTATTCAAGATTAGTTTTGCATTTTAATTTTTCTAGAGCACCCATGTCGTAAATGATGAGTCGAAACAAAGTTACAAAGATTAATCAAGTGAGATTAACTATCATTTTAAGTTTAAAAAATAATGGTAAACAAAATTACTAATTAAGATTAATTTTGAAAATTAACAGTAATCTTCTTCCTCTCTTTCAAATATTTTTACCAATTAGTAAAAATATTTTTTAATAATAAAAGTTTTCTTTTTCCATTCAACTGACCTAAACTTTAAATAAATCCATGCACATGATCGGTTCTTTTCATACTAATAAATTTGCAAAGAAACCTAATAAAAGAAGTTGTCTTTTATTAGCTTGAATAATTATTTTGTAATTATATATTTTGTACCTAAATCCTTTTTTTTTGTATAATTGTTAAATATTTTATTTTAATTAGTTCATTCGGTAATTTTCATAAAATTCACGCATATCGCATGTACACGTTTGCTAGTAAATAAAAACGTACAAAATTCTTAGTAACTCTTTGTAATAAGATTATGTAAGTTGATATGCTCTTTAAATATAAAATCAATACACAAAATCTAACAATCCATGTGATCTTATAATGGATGCTCATGCAACTTTCTTTTTCTAGAAGGCGGTAAGAGTAATATCTAAAAATTTGAAGGGCTTTAGGGTAATTTTTATATTCACACACATATATATATATACGCTCCCATTTTCATAAGTGCACATGCCGATTCCAATATAATATTCTAGAAATATATGCTACTTTTCCCATAAGGCGTTAAGGATAATATAGCCCTTTTTTGGGTGTGGTTTATAAGAAGTTAATAATTAATTAAGAGGTAAAGGTTATTAAAGTAATCAAAGAAGTATAAACACGACACGAACACGAGTAAAGGTTAATCCTCAACCTATTCTATACTGTTTGTGGTATAGTGTTTTGGTATCCCTAAACAAAAAATTTATTTAACTGCATAAATTTTATATTTGACAATACAGATTATTGTTTCATTTACAGAACAAATACAATATCATGGACATCATTATTTTTTAGGAAAAATGTTAATAGATAATTAGATATGTAAAATATATTTTACTATTGGTCTTATAGTATTTAAGTAAGCTAGATTCTATGTCTAAGCTAGGTTATATACAACTCTATTTACTTGTTTGATAGTTAGAAATTATTAAACACTTTTGTCGAACTTCTCCTTTGTAACTCAACTTCTTTAGTACATGAAAAATTAGGTACATATGCATGTTATATAATATAAAAACGTTTCCTCACATGACCGAAGTAGTTAATTATAGATATGTCATTTTCCATTATAAATAAATTCTCTTTGTTTTTTCTTTCTTTCTTTTTTTTTTTGTGTGTGTGGAAGTCACTATAAGCAAAAGTGTAGTTTTTCTAATGATTGATTATTAATCAATGTTCATTAATGTTGAGTTGGGATAATGTTAAATAATATAAAGAGAGAATAATTTTATTAAGAGATGTAATAATAAAGAGTAAGAGATTACATATACAAAGAGTTAAGAACTCTTGCACAATTTGGCAATAAGATCAAATCAAATCTTTATAATGATAATCTAATTAAATTAAGTCAATTTCAACACTAAAAAGGTAATATAAAATTATTCTAAAAATTAAATCAATAAAATAAAATCTAATAATATTCTTTAACACTTTTCTGCAAGACGAACATGGAGTGAAACACAATATACATCTTGAATATGAATACTTGTAGCTTCATATTCCGCAATCTTCAACCTTCAACTAAACTAGACTCTGTATAAAACAAAAACAGTAAGGGAAAAATAAAGTTTAAAAGTCGATAACAACATAGCTCAGAGTTATAACACATACAGTAGATTGAGGTGAATATAAATAATAATAATAATAATAATAATAATAATAATAATAATAATAATAATAATAAGTAGATGACTGATAATAACACGGCCAATGAAAAACTACACTTACAGTAAATCGAGGTGGGTAAAATATAATTTTAAGTATTATGAAAGCTTTGAAAATAATAAATAAGTAGGGTGGGTCACAGGTTGCAACCATACCAATTGGTGGTATTTGCAACCTGCGGCCGCATACCAATTAGCGGTACTTGCAACCTGCGGTCGGTAGGCGGTGGTCTTAGGTTTTCAGGCCGCAAGTATTGTTTAGCTTTAATACTATATTAAATAATAGAAAGAGAGTGTAATTTTATTAAGAGATGTAATAATAAAGAGTAAGAGACTACATATATATAAAGTTGATAAGTTTTGCACAATTTGGCAGCAAGATCAAATCAAACTCCATAATGATAATTTAATCAAATTAAATCAATATCAACACTAAATAGGAAATATAAAATTTTTCTAAAAACTAAATCAATAAAATCAAATTTAATAATATTCTTAACAAATTGAATATTATATATGTTGAATGAGGTATGAAGAGAAGAAAGAAATATTGAAGGATTAAGCTGTGCAATTATAGTACATTTGAGGAATAATAAATGTAATTAATTTTGATTTTGATTTGATTTGATTTTATTATATTTTCATCTTTTTGTGTTTGAGTTATTTATATAAAAAACCCATTGTACTGCAATATAATACCAATAAGAATTCTCTTTTTCTTCTTTTATATTATTTAATATAGTATCTGAGCCTACGATATATGTGACTTGAAATCCTAAAACCACCGCCTAATGGTCGTCGGTTGCAAGTACTGCTATTGGATTTTTTGCAACTGGCGACTCACCCTATTTATTTATTTATTTCATAACTTCCACTTAATAAAAGAGTAATCTGTTGTATTTATATTATTTTCTATCATCAATCAACATTTCTCCATATTCAAACAACATAATTATTATGCTATTATGACCATTATATTTCAAACTACCCCTCTAAAATTTCATATTAATTTTTTTTTTATCAAACTATTTTAATTTTTAATTTGAACGGATGATACTCCAATTTGGTTATTGACAATAAGATCTTAATTTGGCCTAAAATTAAGAGAGAAAACCCCAAATTGGCTGTCAATTGAGGAGATTCTGAATTGGCTGCTTTTTTTTTCTTATCATTGAATTTAGAAATTTAAGAGATGACAATAATTCTTCTTCTTCTACTACTATTATCTATTTATCTTTCTATTTCTTCTTTTTCTTCTAATATCTATTTATATATCTATTAAAACGAGAGACTATTTTCAGGTGAGAAGAGTATCGAATTTGCAACTTGTGGCTGTTATCGTCTTATTTACAAGATGATATTACGACGTCACTGCATATTTATCTTGAAGGGAGTATTGATTATTATATATGTTGAATGAGGTATGAAAAGATAAAAGAAATGTTGAAGGATTAAGCCATGAAATTATAGTTAACTTTGAGAATAAGGAAATGGTAAGTTGTAATTAATTTAGATTATGAATTGATTTGATTTAATTATGTTTCCATCTTTATTTAGTTGCATTATCCATATAAGGAGCCAATTGTTCTGCAATATAATACCAATAAGAATTCTATTTTTCTTCTTTTATATTATTTAACGGATAATAGGGGATTAAGATATATCACTTTAATCATAATGGAATGATAACTGTCAATAAAACAAAATCTTTTGTACTAACACATGGTGATTATAAGTTGATGATTCCCATAAGCAACCCCTATTCCTTTTCAACAAAAAAGAAAAGGATAAATTATACTTTGCCCCCATGAAGTTTTGATTATTTTAGATTACCCCCAAGATCTTGGAAATTACACTTTGCCACCAATTCATAACAAAGTTTGATTTTTATGTAAAAGGAAAATATTACCCTCACTTCATCCCTTTATTTTACGAATTTTGAAGCCCATATTTGATAAACACAAAAACTATCATCATATTTTAAAGAAAAATACATTATATTTGTATATAAAAATTATTTATTGAAAAAATAATAATAAAAAACTTGACAGAAGGTACTGTTTAAGGGGTATTTTTAAAATTTTTTTAGTTAGTCTAAAAAATAATCTGACTTTCACTTTGCCTCTAGAAAATTTAAGGGTAAAGTGAATAGAAATGAAACCTCATGGGAACCAATGTAATTTTAGAGACCTTAGGGGTTTTTTGAGATTGTTAGAAACCTTGTGGGGGCAAAATGTAATTTACCCAAAAGAAAAAAACTTTTGCAAATTTTAATATTGCCATGCATTTTATAGTCTACGTAGGTGCATATATCAAAGATAATGTAGTCAAATAATTCATATAAATTGATGAAACATCACCACGAGTTGACATTATATTACAATAAAAAACTTCAATTGTCTAAAATCAAAAGTTGGTCAAGCAAGAAAAAACATATGGTACTTATATTTTCACCAATCATTTTATTTTTGGCACTATGTTACTATTTTACAGCCTTCTATCCCATGTTATTTATGTTATTGACACCACATTAATAAAGTTAAATTTAATTTATTATATTGATACCACAATAGTTATCTCAAGTACCACATGGAAATGATCAAAATGCTTAACCCTTCAATTTTCATCAACACTTCATCTTCTTTCTCTAAACCCTAATTTATTCAATTAAAATACACACTCTCTCTAATCTATATTATGCTATTTGGAATACTTTCGCAAATATTTTGATGATAAATGGACCTATCATTAGAAGATATTAATTTTTTTTCTCAATTCATTAGAACTATAATCAATGGACCTATCATTATATTTTCATAAGGGAATTTGGGGGTTTATTTATTCTTTTGATAGGTTTGCAAAATGGTATTGAAGGCACAGGCGATAAGTACCCATTGGGTTGTGGGTTTAAAGGGTTTGTGACTAGAAAACAGGTTGATTCAATATATGCTAGGTCATCAGGTTTTGCTCGTCACTAATTGGCCAAGAAAACAGGTTGATTCAATACATGCAATACTGGAGTGGCTGGCTCCTCCCTTTCGCCCTTATACTTTTAGGTTTCTGAAATTTAGAAATCAAAAAGCTAGCCAGATTGTTGGGAGAAAGAACGGGGAGTTAGACAGTTTATAATATATTAGTTGCCCTTTCAAATGAATAAAATAAAATAAAATTATGCACGGTGCTAATAATTATTAAATGTAATGTTAATAGTAATTTAAATTAAAAATTAAATGAGGTGCCAAAAATAAAATAAAATTGGGGCTATTTTTTTTATTTAAAAATCATATTTGATCCATAAATTTCCAAAACACCCCTAAACAAGCTCCGTATGTCTTGCAAACCCTCTAATAGTAAATGGAAATATAAATATCCTCACCACAGTTAAAATAATACTACTTGTAAATGCTTTACCCTTATTGGTCAATAAAGTATCTAATAATAAGCACCATATTTTTGGCACCTAAGTGTAAGCATTATGGAAGGAGTGGCAAGCTAGGATGACATAACTTTTTATTTTATTATATTTTTAAAAATTATTCTTATAATTTTAAATATACAAAAATATATATGCTTTCTTACAAATATAGAAAGGTGAGATTGTCTTTTTCCTTTCTGACAAAGTATCATATTCACAATTAAAAAGGAAAAACAGAGAAAGGGAGGGGCAATTTTGTCTTTGCTCATGGGAAACAAACTTTTATTTTGGTTGGGAGGCAAAGTGTGATTTCAAATACCTTAGCGGTATTCTAAAATAGTTAGAAATCTCATTGGGCCAAAGTGTAAATTACCCAAAATAAGAAGAGATAATAAATATAAAATTGTAAAATTTAGGGGAGATGACATTAAGCAGCCGTGGGGTACAGTTTCCTCATTTTTCAGAATAAAAAATATGGTAAATTACACTTTTCCCCATGAGGTTTCCGATAATTTTAGATTACCCCAAGGTTTTAGAAATTATACTTTGCCCTTCGTTTATAACCCAAGTTAGATTTTATTGTATAAGGACCACAATACCCTCACTTAATTTCCTAATTTAATTAATTTATAGCTTAATATTAGGTAATATTAAAGAAAAAGATTATCACTTTAAGAAAAATATTTTATATTTATATACAATAATTTTTTTAACCAAAAATTACATCAAAAAACTATACAAAAGATATTATTTAAGGGGAATTTTTGTAAATTTTGAGTTATTTATTAAAAATAATTTTTCTTTCACTTTGTCACCAAAAACTTGGGGGTAAACTACAATGGTCACCAAACCTTATGGGGGTATAGTGTAATTATAGAAACATCGGAGGTTTTTTGAAGTTGTCAGAAACTTTGTGGGGGCAAAATGTAATTTACCCTAACAAATAACGATTCGTACAAAACTTTGTGAGATATTTTTGTTTCTTGGTAAATTGGGTAATAGCTTAAATCCGTACACATATAATAGCCGGTTTGACAGGAGACATATTAAAAAAAAAAAAAATTTTAGTATTCAAATTTAATATGATTTACGACAATTGCCCCCCTAAGAACTTTTGTCTTCTTATTCTCCCTACTTATTATGAGGAGGTAATTATAGTAGTGCATTCAAATTTGAAATAAGTGACAATAGCTAAAATAGAAATAAATAATTATTTTTGGATATTCAAAATAGAAACATGATCAATTATTTGTGCACGACGAAAGTATGATTTATGGAGTGTATAATAGTAGTTTAACTTTCTGTATAAAATTATATAAGAACAAAGAGAGTTTGTGTCACGAGATACTTGGAGCACTTGTTACTTGATGACCACGCATTGTAACAACTTTGTTTGGTATCTTAGGATTTTATTGTTTACATTTTTGTCACTGAGATTACTTTTAAGTTGACTAGCTGATATTACTAATTATCAATTTCATAATTGTTAGAAAGCTTAAAACCTTTTGAGCGTGGATCACTGCCGGAAATATTATACTACATCAATAATAATTATCTTTTTTCTCTTTATATTATTTAATATACTATTGGAGCAAAATTGTGCTTGTTTAAAAAAATAAAAATTGTTCATTATTGATTTGAATCCACTCGGTTATAGGCACTTATTAGACGTTTAATTTGAAATTGGCAGGCTGGAAGTATGGAAATATTATCTCGAACAAAAATTGATTGAACTAAATCGTGCTATATAATGAGCTACTCTCTTTCTTAATATTAGGTCATTTTAGCATGAAGTGTATTGAATTTAATAAGCATATGCAAGCAAATTTGAAAATAAGCATAATTTGCTTTTGTCATTAATTTGTACAATTTCATGTGCCCGTTTGAGAGTACTCTATGAGCTAAAAGGACTTATTTATAATTAATGGCGGACCCAAAATTTCTAGATAGAGAGATAGAGTTTTACAGTTCTTTTAATTATTTTCTTTCGGAGTGCCATACAGTGAAAATATAAATTTTTTTCGAAACTTATACTAATAACTTTCGAAATTTCGACTGGCGTGGCTTAGACAGCCTATACTTATAATTCGTTGCAAGAAAAGAAATCTTTACTGGCCAGATGTGAATAAACACTGCAAACATTATATTGGTTACATAACCAAAAACAATATTTCTTCTTCAAAATAATATTTTCCCATTGTTAAGCCTAGCTACATAATTGTTTAGCTTTGCAAGGGAAGATGAAAGGATGTGAATCCAAGGAAGAATACTTTCTCCTTTCAATTGCTTATGAAATGGAGTATTTTCATTCATATGCTTATTCATCGATTCCATGCTTTGTTTTCCGGGCTGTTTCGATTAAGGTTGGGAAGCAGTACGGTTAGTTCGTCAATCAAAAAGTTTGATCCCTAGAGTAACTTTTATCTATTGATCTACGGCTACATGGTTCACCGGGATGGGCAAGGAGAATCTTATTGTGAGTAAAGAAGAAAAAACTTGTTGCCCCAAGCTCTATGAACACTATATTTAGTGTATTTTGATGATACAAATTAATATAAAGAATAATAAAAAATGTCAAATCTTCGTAGTGGACTAATATTCAAATAAGCTTTTGAAAGAAAAATAGGTGATGAGAACCAAATTGAAGTATTATAAAGATCAATGTTCAAAAAGTCTAGAGAATTAATGATTCGAAGTTCGAAAATTAGAGAATAAAAAGCAAAGAAATGTCAAGAATCAAAACGCAAGTTTGAAAATTGAATATTAACTAATAAATGCTCAAAGTCTGTTCAAAAGTTATAGGATTGATTCAGGAAGATATTAGAACCAGCCAAGAGAAGAACAAGCTCAAAACTGCATCGAAAATTTGGCCAAGGTACGAACCATTTAAGGACCTCTCTCAGATCGACTAGGGCAGCGTTTAGGTTTGACCATTTTGAGGTAAAGATTAAGCCTATATAGATCTGGCTAGAAGACCATCTCAGTTCGGTTGGAATATTTCTAGGTTCGGCCAGCCAGTGCTAATTCATAAATAACGCTTTCTAAGATTTGAGATTAACAAAAAGATGGAAATAAATCAAATTATAACAATTGTATTTTCAAAATTTCAAGGCTTATCTCCTATATAACGATAGCGTCGATTCTCAAGATCAATACAAAAGAAAGAGAAGAATATACTTAAAAGAGATCAACACTTCCAAAATATATTTTCATGAGTTTCATCACACAAAGATTTGATTCAATCAATCTACATATTCATAACATTTGGTGTGAGATTAAAATATTCTTGAGTGATTCATTTGTAATATTTTCGAGAGGATTGTTGTTAGGTTGAGAGTTTTATTTCCATATTCAAAACTCAATCTTGTAACGTTTTTACCAAGCTTGTAAATGAGCGATTTATAAACTCCTAAGGTAGAATCAGTTTGAGTAGGACCGACAAACCTACTCGTGAATAGTTTGAGTAGCACCTGCAAATCTAAATGGTACGGTTGCATAGTATGCACAAGTTATATGTTGTAATGGTTGGATAGCACCAGTAAGATATTTGGTGAAAAATCCGGTTAGCACCTATGAAAAACTAGCCATCTTATAATTTTGGCTCATAAAGTTGTAAGGGAACCAAGGGGGAACCTTGGATACTTGATGTAGGGGATCATGTTCTTTTCTCTTTACTTCTGTCTTCCACATTTCTATATTACTGCTAGATAATATCGCATAAGTTTAAAAAAAAAACTTTAGGAAAAAATATTTTAAATAAGTATTGAGTGGAAAACCAATTTAATTCTCCTCTTAATTTGTTATTTGGGCTAGCAAAACTATTACACGAGATCTTAATCGAAGAAGTACCGACTCTCCGAGATTTAGGAGATAAACAAATAATCTCCCAATTAAACTCAAGTTGGGGATTTTGAGATCATCCTCAAGGTATTTTCGGGTGAGACGTGTAAAATATATATATATATATAATTCATGTTCGAATAGTTTGGAATTTTGCGAGCAAGTATTTCCAGGTAATCACAACAAAATAAAAACAAAAAGTTGTGGTTTTGAAAACTATTGCCATTGTACTATATAGAGCTTGGTTGTTGTAGCTTATAAGCTCTTTTTTTTTTATTAAAAGCTAGCTATTGTTGGCTGTTTAGCTTTTAATTTGAACTTATTAGCTATTTTGACCTAAATAAGAAAAAATTTAAATTTAAAAGTATTCATTTTTTTTTTTAATTTTTCTGATCAAAAGAAAATTTTCGTAAAAGGCAGAATCAAACAAACTCAACCATCCAAACAAAGAGATGCCAAGAACAATCACAAGTCACTATTGTCAACTTGATTCGTAGCCCTTTGACATTGATATGGTGGGTCCTAACCTTGGACATTGAAATTTCACCAACTTTCTAGTCATTCTAACACTAAAACTAGAATCTAATTATTCTCATCTAAGTATTTCTGGCGCATGAACTTTAACTGTGCCAAAGTATTCGGCTCTCGAACCCTAAAATGGATGAAGCACCTTTGAGAATACTCACAAAATCTCTCTCTTGAAAAGGAAAAGGTGCGCAAGTGGATTGCTACACTATAATGATAATAAAAATTCATTGCTTTGGTTATTATATTTTTGACCTTAACTAGAAAAAGCTTACATCAAGTTGACAAGTTGGGATTCTAACCCTAAATAATCCAGCAAGAACTAGACTTTGGTAAGAGAATTTGGCATATATATTTACCAAGGGAAGGAAGGACCCAAAAATAAACGAGATAGCATCATACAAACAAATTGATATTTATCATTAATTCTGCAAAAAGTAGTCATAAGAAAGTGTTGTTTATATTATCTCTATTTGTTGTCTTAAATAATATTAACAAACAATTTAAACTTTATATGTATTTTTTTTTTCAACAAGTATACAGTAAGTTAAACTCTAT
>MKEJ01074189.1:0-11817 GCA_001753735.1 Embelia ribes | reverse complement strand
TGTGTGTGTGTGTGTGTAATTATAATAATTTCTTCATTTTTGTTATTGAATTATATATAATTATTTACCAAGTAACAGGAGCAACCCATATAAGAGGGAAAATATCAGGACTGAGTCCAGGCCTTCATGGGTTCCATATTCACTCTCTTGGTGATACCACCAACGGCTGCATTTCCACTGGTCAACACTCCCTCCCTCCCTCCCTCTTTGCTTTTGCTTTCAACTCATACATATAATACATATAATAATAATAATAATAATAATACTATATCGGGTTTATGGTATTGATACACTTATGAGGGATTTCTTCCATACCCAACTTCAATTAGAGCAATTTAAGCTGAGAAAGGCTATCATTTGCACAACTTATAGAAGTAATAATTTGCACAATTGGACTAGTGTTTGATTTAGAATCAATATTCATGTACGGGATACACGTTATTACATTTACAGGACCTCATTTCAATCCACACAAGAAAGATCACGGTTCCCCCACCGATACAGACCGTCATGCCGGAGATTTGGGCAACATTGCTGCTGGACCAGATGGTAATTACTTTTATCACTTGGACGAGTTGCTTACTCCTTCACATTCTTTTCCTCTTACACAACCACTTTTCAACAAACTGTTCTTTGTTTTAGGAGTTGCTGAGGTCTCAATTACTGATGCACAGGTATATTAGTTTTTTAATTTCTTCTAGAAAGAAAGAAAGAAAGAAAGAAAGAAAGAAAGAAAGTGAGGTTTCCATTTGGTCTGATTGTTGTGTGGAGATGGAGGAAGTTAAAAACTATTTACCTTTCATCGTTACGATATGTAAGCTTTCCGAGCTGCTATAATAGCATTGAAGATTTACACACGGCTATATTAATTCTTTGTACAAACTGGTGTAGATTCCGCTGAGTGGCCCGAATTCCATACTAGGAAGAGCAGTTGTTGTGCATGCTGACACTGATGATTTAGGGAAAGGTACTGCTTTTATGATTCTTAAATTTGGTTATGTATTATTCTCTCATCATTTAGCAAGTATGGTTAGAACGTTTGCATCAAAGTCTGTAAAATGAATTCTTTCTCTATTTTTAGGCAACCAACCGCTAAATAATAGGCATTTTGTGGGATGCATCAGATAACCTAGATATTCTCTAAAATAGGTAATAGGCAATATGGTTCTCTAAATTTAGAGAACCGATTATCATTGCCTAGAGTTTATTCTCACTCCTCCTTCATTCTCTCCCCACGTTTACTAAAGTTGGTCACAATTTCTCCCATTCCTTTACGTTTTATGTTGATGTATTAAACATTTCAAAAAACTAGTACTAAAGAATCCTTCCTTCCTTGCAACAGGTAAAATCATTAATCAATGTTAATTTATTGGTGAAAAATGAATGGGTATAGGTGCACATTAGATAAAAATTATACACATGCAATTTGATTTTTCTCCGTTTATATTGTAAAAGTTTAAATTAAAAATTTAATATTAGTGCTAATGAATAAAAATATTTTTTTTCCTATGTAATTTGAAAAAAATTATAGTTGCAATTATATGTATCCGTGTATATGAAAGTATATGCAGTGGCATAAATAAACTTTAATTAAAGACAGTGGAACGATAAAAGGGTAATTTTTTTATGTTGCGGGGAACTTAATAGGTAATCTATGCAGAGCGTCATAAATAAAGATTCTGCAAAATAAAGGTCAACACCTTTTTTTTTTTAATAGGGAATATGTTAAGAGAAACTGGTGTGAATGGCCTTATACAAACTTATTACCTTTGCTTCTTTCGGATTTATGTAGGCCCTAGATGATATTATTGTGGGGTCTGTAATTGTGTTGTCTTCAGACTTTAGCCCTTAGGTTAGCACTTAAGTATAGATGAGAAGAAGTTTTCCTTCCGTTTTTGGAACACTATATGATTTGGATGAGATTTAGATGTTAATGTAATAATTGGATCAGTTCCGTTGTACATATTTAGGGATGTGATCCTGTGTTTTAGACTATTAAGCAGAACTGTTGCTTTGGTTTCGTCTAACTATATACAAGTTTTGAAGAAACAGGTGGCCATGAACTTAGCAAGACAACAGGAAATGCTGGTGGAAGAGTTGGATGCGGTAATGAAGTTATTCTTTCTTCTTTCTATTTGCTGCTATTTCATATCATTCTCCTCTAATCTAAATTTGGAATTACACAGAAACTTGACTTAATTTCTTGCACGAGATTCACTATAATTAGGTCAATCCGTTGCCTCTGTTTACTGCTAGTTGTTAATTCTCTGTATATGGCAGGGATAATTGGCCTTCAAGCATTGGTCTGTGGTGCTGCTCGTATTTAGTTCTTGAACTTCTAAACGCTTTTTTACAATGTATAATAAGACACATGTAATCAATTTTTGTTTGAATATTGGCAAATGAAAGCCTAATAGGTTGTATCTGGTACTATATTTTTCTTTTATTCGTAATTGAAAGCTTAGTTGAGATTGAACTTATTGTGCTAATTCATTTCATGGTGCTACAACATTCTCTTGTACTATTAATTCCTATGATGGTGCTTGTATTTAGTTCATAAGGGTTCCGATGCTTAATTGTAATGTACAACATGGCATATATGTAATCCAGGTACACTCATCAATATGCATCCGTTAGAGGTGGCAATTCGGGCCGCCCAGCCCGGTCCGGGCCAGAGTGAAGAAACGGGCCGGGCCGGGTCGATTTTGATGCGGGCTGTCTATTTACTAGCCCAGCCTAGCCTAAGAAACAGGCCAGTATCGGGTTCATCGGGCCGGGCCAAACAGGCTCTGATTTTTTCGGGCTCATATTTTAGGAGCCCGGCTCGGCCTAAATTGCGGGCCATTCGGGTGAGGCCATCGGGCTGGCCGAAATTGCCAGCTCTAGCATCCGTAATAAGATGGTACATTACTGCTGGCAGATGAAATACCAATTGAGATTGGTTTTGTTTGATTAACTATGGAAGTTGATTGTTGGTGCCATGCTTCTTGAAAACAGCCAGCTCTGAATTCACAAATTTGTTTGACAATGTCTAGAGAACCAAACAATCCCTAAGATACCAAGTCCACCAGAAGTCAAAAGCAGGTACAACTCCAAAGAATACGTAAATGTGACATTTTGCATCCTCTGAAGCTTGCTTTTAGGAGTCGAGCATCATATAGAAAACGTAAAAACAAGTCGATTTTGATAAGTTTGCATGCCAATCCCTATCCATGCCACCAAACAAACACCTTGCAGCAAGAAAGTGCTCATTCAGGAGCAGCACGTAGCTTCTTTCTATGCCTGTCTTCTGTTATGATTATCTAATGGTTTTGCTTTATTGTAGTAATCTTGCAGCTGCTAGCTCTATTGTTTTCTGTTACGTCATGGTTAATCTATCCCTTTTTTTTTGGTTGAATAGTTTGTGATTGTATTTTATTTGGAAAGCTTGCTTGCTTCTTGATAGATGCTCCATGGTTTGTATTGGTTTTTCTGTTCTGTATGTATGCTTGGAAAAGTTGGAGAATTAGTTTTTAATTCTCCAACTTGTCGATAAGCTGCATTGTGTTTTTATGCAACTGATACTCTACCCTCCCTGGCTACTTAGTTTTGTTCTTTCTTGAATCACTTTCGCCATAGGTTTTAAACTCGGATTTGGTTGAACGTGTAACGAGTCCTGCAACATTAATTTTACTGTCTTGTTATTGCAAAAAGTCCTGGTTATGGAGTTTAAAATGTTGATGCCACCTAAAGCTAATTTTTGGTCATGGAAAAGGCGTTCATTTTTCAATGAAACAAAGCCCATCTCTTCTTTTAGTTCGTCTTCTAAACTTTAAAATGGTTTGATAATTTTTCCTCAATTCTAGAAATTATTTTTTAGAGTCTGTAAATATTTTTTGAGCTACAACACACTTAAATTTGTGAGATACGCAAAGAAAACTAATTTATCAAATTTTTTTTTAAACATATATGGATTTTTTAGGCTATATCATACGTTTTTAGAGATTCTTTTGCCAATTTTCATTCTGATTGAAATTTTTTTCCAAACAACTTTATTTTCTAGAAATTTGTTTTTAGAACATTTATAGACTTTTTGGGCTATTATACACATAAATTTGACATATATGTCCAAAAAATTAATTTTGAAACATTATTTTCTAGAAATTTGTTTTTAGAACATTTATATACTTTTAGAGATTTATGTATAAATAACCTCATTTTGGAAAATTTATGTTTGCAATAGATCACAAAATCTTTAAATATTCTAAAAACTAATTTTTAGAACGTAAAGTGTGGTAAAAAATTTCAATCCGAATGAGGAATGACGAAAAATTTCTAGAAACGTATGATATAGCCAACAAAATATATAATCTTTTTTAAAAAAATATAAAAATTATTTTTTGTTTAAATATCTCAAATTTATGTATGTTATAGATCAAAAAATATTTTAAAAAGCCTAAAAAATAATTTATAGAAAATAAGTTTTTTAGGACATATATATATATATATATTTTAAATGGACTATCCCAAAATATCTCGAAAACATGTCTTATAGCCCACAAGAATCTGAAAGAACTCTGAAAAATAAGATTCCAAATTTAAGTTTTTGGATATATAATTTAAATTTAGGTGTGTTATTCCCCGCAAAAAATTATACAAACTGTAAAACATAATTTCTAAAAAATGAAGTTATTTATACATAAATCTCATTCAAAATGAGAATTGCCAAAAATTCTTATAAAACATGTGTTATAGTCCAAAAAAATCTATAAAAATGCTAAAAACAATTTTTATAAATTAGTTTTTTGGAGATATATATGCAAATTTATGTGTGTAGTAGGCAATAAAAATAAATAAAATTACTAAAACAAATTCCTTGAAAATAAAATTATTTGGACATAAATTTCATTTTGAATAAGAATTGCAAAAATATATCCAAACACGTCATTATAGCCCACAAAAATCTACCAATTTCTAAATCATAAGTTTCAAAAATTATATTCTGTACTTATATCCAAAATTCACGTTTGTAATAACCCACAAAAATCTATAAAAATTCTAAAAAATAATATAAAAAAAGTATAGTATACAAAAATTTTTAAAACCTATAAAAAGAATTTTGAAGTTTATTTTTTGGGACATTTTTATAACAATTTCTAGTGTGTAATAACCCACAAAATATATATTAAAAAAAACACAAAAATATAAGGATAATATCACCTCCCAGAGTATCTACAAGATTAGGCTTGTCTAAACGAGATACCAACAATTCAAGCATTCTAACAAAACGAGATGCAATAAAAGAACGCAAACCTCCCGTGTCAAACAATGTGTATGCCTGTGTAGAAAGGAAAGGCAATGTACCTATAAAAACCAAAGGCTCAATACCCTCCGATGCCTGACGCATCGCGAAAGCACGGGCCTGTGATGATTGACCCTGCTGAAATCCCCTACGAGTACCACTCTGATAACCTCTACAAGACAAACCAGAACTCTGACGAGCTGACGACAAGAGTACGTTATGAGATGCATGCAGAGCTACCTCTGAGGATGATGATTGCTGATGGCCACTAGGGCCAACTGGTAAAAGAAAGCTCTCCAGACATCTTGACCTCATATGACCTTTGTTGCCGCGTGCCCGACAGAAAGCCTGGGGGCATAAGGTCTGAATATGCCCCTCAGTGCCGTAAAGATGACATGCTGGAGATTGCCTACAATTTCAAACAGTATGACCTTGGCGACAACAATTATTTCACCCATGTGTGCCATCCCCAGGAAGATGACCATGAAGGCCACAATTGTAGGACCCGCTGCTTTGCACAAAAGGCCTCGAAGAAGTAGTACGACTGGAAAAAGGTTGCCTACTAGATGAAGAAGAAAAGACCTCTCGATTCCTTTTCTGCTTGTTACCACTGCTACTCCCACCAACATTTCCACTCTAATTGGCCCCATCACGATTAACCAAAATCGGCCTAAAAAATTGCACTGAATGTGCTCCCGAAGACCGAGAAGAATGCGCAACTTCCTTTTATTGTTGTTTGTTGATCAAACTAGACTCCACTTCCATTGCTGCTCACACATCTCTTGAAAGTTTCGTGTAAGCCCAGACATAACATGAGTTTGAATGGAAACCATTCTTGAAATGGCGACTTCGCGATTTCTCCATCGATACCATCTCAGACGCATACCTCAAAAAAGCCATAATGGCAATTTGATAATCAAGGATGCTATAATTCCCTTGTACAAGGTTAACCAATTCGTCCCGCTTTTGTTCTTGAATCATTTCTGGAAAGAATTCTTCGAGAAAGAGTTCTAGGAAAGTTGTCCACGTAATACCCGTGAGTCCGTTCACCTCTTCTTGGCTTCTCTACCAACGAGCTGCTTTCCTTCTTAGGTGGAATGGTGTCGTTACCATTCTCATATCATCCTCGACCATTTGGAGGCTTTGGAAGATTCTCTCGACTTCCACGATCCATTCCTCCGCTAAGATGGCCTTGCCATCTTCCCGAAACGTAGGTGGCACCATCATACGAAATTATTTTGAGCCAAGAAAGTTTGAGTTTTCCCGCTCTCTCTCGTATTCCGTGCCTCAGTGTAAAGGCCTCATTAAATACTCAGAAAATATTGGACGATTTCGGGAATTGAAAGCCTCTCGTATTACCTAATCCCGGTGGTGGCGCAAAATTCATTTGAATATTTTTGCCTACATCCAACATATACGAGGAATAATTTGGGTTTGAGGTCCGTAGTCTCATCTCCTTGTGCTTAGGGATGTCAATATCTACCCATATATGGGGATCCCCCCGGGGACTGCCCCGAATGGGGCCCCATAGGTGGGGAATTTTTTCCCACGGGGACGGGAATGGGGGAGCAAATCCCTCGTGGTCAATTCGAGGACGGGGACGGGGACCATACCCCCTGCCCCGTATAAATTATCTAAATACCCTTAATATATATTGTACTATATTATAATTATATATCTATTTTTATCTTTTTAATTATTTTTTTAAAATCAATATGCAATTTTTAAAGAAAAGAAAGGCACTCTTCTTCATCACTTTGACTTACAGATCAGATATTCAAAACTCTTAAGTAACTAATCACATTTCTTAGAAAATAATACCGAGCATAATTGAACTTGTTATAACTTTAAATTTAAGATTTTTTAAATATTTTTTTAACTTTATTCGATTATAGTTATTTTTTTGCCATTTTTTTATGAATTTTTAGGGTCTATGTGGGGATTCGCTGGGAATTATGGGGACGGGAGAGAAAAATCCCCCACAGTGGGGAGTGGGGACGGGGTCAACCCCATTGACATCCCCATGGTGAAGGGAGGAACCACGAATTCCCTTAATTCCTGAAATTCCTCCGAAATATGTATAAAAAAAATTTAAAATAATTATTTCTTCCTTTGGTTGTCCCCTTAAAAAAAATATATATAACTCTTTATACAACTCAAATGAAGTTGACCCCCTATCCGTGAATTCTGGATTGAGATTTGTAAATTACCAATTAAATGGCTAGAGTACATGCCAAATTGTATGCAGACAAATATGAGGCCATACTAATCTACTATAGGCTATTGAGTAGTAGAGCACTGAATTATTTGGACCGAATAATTGTCAAGGGTAGGGGTCCGGATGTGGAGTCACTATCCATGTTAATATTAATTTTCCGGACTTGGTAATATTTATAAATGAAAAGTAATTATTAGCTTCCACTTTTATTTTACTATGGCATAAAAAGATACATTTACAACCAAATAGGGACTGAGCTATATAGGAAGACTTGGCCAGATTGTCCAAAAGTCTTCGCTACTTTAACCGCTTCCGCTGCAACCCCAACCTAATTTTCAAAACTGGATATGGTATCCTATACGATAGTACAGTTTTTTAAATATGTGGCTTAAAACATCGCATAGTGGAGACTTTGCCTTACCTTTTTATTATAATTTATTCCTTCATAAATTATTACAAAATATATTTTTTTAGAAAATTTTTAAATATTATATTTAATATTTTAATATAAAAAATAAATAAATTTACCTTTATTTTATATTCAAAATATAAATTTAACATTTTTATTACATTTAATTATTAAAATATTATAATTTAAGACCTCCTGAAAAATGAGTTGTACAGTAATTTGTGGACAGGGAGATTAATTTGTCATGACATTTAGACCTCATATTTTCAATATTTCACTCTGCCCTAGCGACCAATAACTTATTGATGGTATTACTATTGCATTTTACAAAAAGATAAAATAATTTAATATTTTGATGTTCGTAAATGCAAAATTATAATAAGTAAAATAATTACTAGAAAATTTAAACTTAGATCTTACAAAATAAATTTTTCCTTGTACGTATATCAATCAAGTAACTAAAAAGTAAATTTCCAACCAAAAAAACTAACCTTTGCTCACAACTAAATTAAATTATAAATGTTACCATATGCACTTCGGAGTTTGGGTTGTGGTGTTTGGTGTTTTGGGTTTCCGGCTTTTAGACATAATAGTTTTTAAAACTTTTCTAGCTAAAATATGACAAAATAATTATTGACAATAAAATGTAGTGGGACATATAATAATAATTGTTAGGGGTACACGAATAATGGACACTGAAAACCACGTACAATACTTAATGAGAGATTATTCTTCTTGTCGTGATGTTTTCTTCAAGATGATAAAAAATTGAATAAGACTAATTGTTAAACAAATTTTGACTGCGAATATTATTCTATAATGATCAACAGAACATTTAATTTCTTTTACTAATACGCAATTGCAAATTGGGACATAGCATGATAGTTAATAATGTATGCTTTTCCTGATAATCAGTTTAAAATATATACTTGTTTACACATAACCTGCCAAAAAGATTAATATCAAAATGTACTAAGAAATAGAACAAAAAAAGAAAATCAGAAATAGCATGGTGGCACAGAATTTATAGACATGAATATTGAAATAATGTCTGATTTTAAGACATTAGCTAGATTATTATTAACAAATATGTAACGGAAGTGTAACTTTATAATGATTTTGCGATATTTGTTATCATAGGTGAACAGTTTCAATGTAGAAAAGAGAATGCAATAGTTTTGATATCTATAGAACTTAGAAAGAACTTAGGGTCTGACCATCCAATCTTTGTCCACTTATATGTGAACGTTTGCTAACTTCAATTTCGATTAATTATATACTTTCAGTTTCAATAAATTATAAAAGAGCACCTTTTGTCCTAATTTTTATAGTTATTTTGTCTTTTACTTTGAATATACAAAGTATGAATAGTCTTATTAATCCTACCCTTTTAACTATTATGCACAAAATAGTCTCCTATAATCCTTAATATTAAACAAAAAAAAAAATAAAAGGACGTAAATAATCAAATACTTAGAGTAGAGTATAAAAAATAAGAATGAGGTTCTATTTATTTTTAATACAAATATAATATCTTAAATGATTAAAAAATTAAATGCAAAAATATAAGATATTTTTAAATATTAAGCGAATTGCGAGACTAGCAAAACACACATTTTATATATATATATATATATATACCAAGATAAGTTTTTGGTTAAATTGCCAAAAGGCTATTAATAAAACCTTTTTGGTTGTGTTTTTATATTCTACTTTTGACATATTTTTAGATATTTATAAAGTCACTGAAAGAATGAGGATTAAAATTATGTGTAACTTACTTGCTTTGATTTAAAAATATATATATCATACGTACATATACATGCATAGTTCATTCTCTCTGAAATTTTATTTAATTTTTTTATTAATATATTTACTATTTTTAATGGCAAATTGAAAATCTATAAAAAAAATATTATATTATTTTCTATTTTATTTTTCATTACTGAGGGCTATATTTTCAAAAAGAGTAGTGATATTCATATCAACTCATTATACTAAATCATTATACCAATTTGTATTGTATGGTTTAGAATTGACCACAACATCACATATTTTATCTCTTACTTAAAAGTAGGATAATGTGGTTAGTTATAATATATATAATTAGTACAATGAATTGATATAAATATTAATACCTTTTTGAAAAATGATTAAATGCTGCTTTTTGATAATTTATTGAATCTAAGATATCTAATTAATTAAAATTAAAATCAGTGGATATTAAATGATAATGAGGCAAATCGCAAGGTGCCCATTGATAAGCACCCAATAACTTATTATTGGCCATTAAAGAATTACTGTAGAAAGTACTATCCACTCCATTCGCAAATAATAGTTTATTTTGGTTTTGCACCCAGTTCTAGGCATGTCAAAAAATTAGCTTTGCATTACATCATTGGAATAGGAATTATCAAATCTATCCTTATTAAATAAATATTTTATTTCGTTTTTAGTGATTGTTGGGGCTAAAGATGATAATATGCACCATTTTAAAAATAAAAATAAAAATAGAAAATGAATAATCAATTTTGAATATTCAAAATCAATAGAATGGACTATTATATGTGTTAATTGTTAGATAAATCACAAGAGGCGGGTGAATTAGATTTTATTTTTATTTTTCTTATGAAAAACAAGAATATGTAACAATTAATGAATACAATATTCAAACTAAATAGAGATTAGAGAAGAATGTTCAACTAAAGATCTATCGATCATTTATATCCATTCTTTCAAGCTATTCCCTGAAATTTCATTATCACGAATAAATTATTACAACAATCCAATTCTTAGCTGTTAATCACTCTACTTGAGATTACCGCTTAAGTTCTTGAAATATGCCCTTACACAATCACACTTTGATCAAAATGAAAAGTTTACAATTTACCTAAATCTCAAGTATAAATGATTACAAAGATGAATAACATTTTTGAGTAGTCCAACACATTGGAATGATTGAGAATTTAAGTTTTGTCTAACTTGATTGCTTGTCAATTGCTTAAGATTAAAAAGTGAATTTTTTAGCTTGAATCTTGTTTGAATGATTAAGGATATGATTGTCTTGTGATTCTTGAATGTAATTCCTCCGTTTGGTCTTCTATTTATATTTATAGGCCTTAATGAAAAGCTAATCGTTATTAAGCTAATTAGATCAAATTAGCCCTCTTAAAAATCTGATCATTTTATTTAATTTTAAGCAGACCGTCGACACCCTGAGTTGGGGCATTCGGGAACACAAGGTATATTGACACCCCATCCTAGGCTTGTCGATAGAGGTATGTCGACGCCCTTATAGTCTGTCGACAAGCCTCCTAAAAATGCAAGATCTGCCTTTGCTTTTTTTGTAGTTTCGTTTTGCATTTCATTTGTGTATCGTTTCTGCTCAAAACTCAATAAATATATTAATCCATAATATATTAAGCATTAATTAAATTCTATTATCTTTTTATTGCATCATCAAAATTATTTCCCAATAATTTGGTTCAACAATTTGCGAACGGATGTAATACTTATTGTCGAATTCAATTAGTTTTTCCAAATTCACTTGCAACTTTAATCACATTAGGTGTGAACTGTGAATGTATTAGTTTTTTGGAAAATTTTAAGAAAAACCAAGTTGGAATGGAGCGGTGCTCTGGAAGCCACGTGGGGAGACCTTAGCAATGGGAGGTGAGAGGCTAATGAGAAAGCGTACAAGTGAGTGGGGGCCACTCGCTACGTGCCACGTGAGCCAAGGACATTTAGATGCCCACTCTAGTTTTGTCTTTCTCGTTCTCCGAGCAATACTATCACAATTATCCCTACCTCGGTCACTGCTTGCCAATTTTAATTTTAAAAGTTGAATATAATTTTAGTTTTTCAGTTTATCAATTGAATTTATTTACTATTTTAATTTAAATAAATTAA
>MKEJ01074182.1:0-12135 GCA_001753735.1 Embelia ribes | reverse complement strand
AGGATAACTAATGAAAATACATTTTGTAGCTCACGGTTGGAACTTATCATGACCGATTTGAAGAGTTTGGGAGTAATAAAGACAACCAGACACTCTCAAATAGTTTTAAGAAGGTTCTTTTCTTAAAAAAACGAAAATAAGGTGATTCACCATTTAAATTCGTAGGAGTATGATTAATGATATATACAACAACAAATGTACATTTATCCCAAAACAAAACGAGTACGTTGGCATGAAAGCGCAAACATCTAGCCACATTGAGTATGTGTTGATATTTGAGTTTTGCAATACCGTTTTGTTGTGGGGTGTTAACAAGAGTAAATTCATATATGATACCTTGACAGTTACGAATATCTAAATTCTCGCCCATTGTCCATTCTAACAGGCTTAATAATACAATTAAATTGAGTTTAAACCATATTCAAACAAAATTTAATGTGTATAATTTTCATATTTATAATGCATCAAGAAAGCCCAAGCAATACTATAATACTCATCAACAGTAGTCAAAAAATAATGGGAGCTGAAGAAGCTAATGTATATCCAATCCAAATATCAATAAAAATATGATTAAAAATAAAATTATTTATTATTGGCAAACGCTGAAAATCTAATCTAGCGCATTTTCCCTTCTTGTACGCATCACAGAGAGGTTTACTAGAAGGACAAGAAATAAATGGGGAATATTTAACCTGGAGGAATAACTTTATCTTTGAAGTCAAAGCTTGTAATTGGGTGATGTTTACAAGGCTCTAGAATTTACGGGAAACTGAAGGATATACAGATCATTGTGCCACTCACCAACCCCAATCTCCATATGTGTTGCAACATCCTGAAAAATACAAGAACAAGAAGAAAAAGTGACGATCAAATTCATCTCTTTGCAAAATTGACGAACGAGAAGCAAATTGTATTTAAAATCTGGCAAGCAAAAGACATTGGAAGGAGTAAGAGAGGAAGAAATAAAAAATGATCCAATGGCTTAGACCAGAATGGAGATACCCGTATCGACATTCACAGATTTGGTTCCTTTTGTACCAAGTGAAGTATCCACAGTCATAAAGGGACAACATAACATATGCTACTATGTACATGTATCTATAATCCAACAAGAGAAATAAAGCAGTGGAAGTAACAAATGAAGCAACCATATTAGTTTTATTTGTAGCCATTCCATGAACCAATATAGCTAAAGATAAACGATCAATAGAATAGGTAACCAATTAATCAATAAAGAGAGAAGAAGAATTAAACTGCAACAACCTGAAATATTGAGGCAAAATAGAATATTTAATTTAACTTTATTAAACTTGGCACCAAATCTAGGTCTTAAAAAATGGCTGAGTTGGCTAGAGAGAGGGGGGGTAGAGATAGAGAGAGATTTTCAATTATAGTACAGGGGTGACGTGGCTGCAGACAATATCGGCACCAACTAGTAGATCCGTGCCAACATAAGCCGGTGATAAGAAGAAAAAGAATGGGGGCAGCAGTGGCGGCCCTACCCGGGGCCGGTCGGCGAGTAGAAGAAAAAATATAAGAAGGGTGGCATCCCTACTCGAGGGTAGCCAGGCCTTTACTAGTGGTGGCAAGAAGAAGATAGGATTTTATTTTATTTTAGGTATGACCCAATTTGACTATGATACAATGTGAAATTTAGATAGAATAAATTTTTTTTGTCTTATTCAATAATGAAATTATACATCCCTATGTACACAACTACGAGGAACTATTATGGAAATAATAAAAAGACTATGTAAATACAAGATATCATATGACAACTCAATGCATATATCGTAACAATTTCAACTAAGTAGAACAAGGATTGAATTCAAGAATTTGAAATCTAAGCTAAAAGAAAACTAAAGTCTATTCTACTAAATGAAAGAGGCTCGTATTCTTTATAAGACCTAATCAAGTATTTTAACTCTACATTTATACTTCTAAACATTAAAGTAAATTGCAAAAGCTCCCTTATATTGTCATATTGAGCACTTGCACCCATAACTCTTCTTGCACTAAACTTCCATTCTATTCAATTATGAACAATAAGGCCCAAATTGGGTATGTTACAATCCCCACCCCTTGAGTTTCATCTTGTCCTAAAGGTAACAAAATGGTTCTAAAACTTAATACTTTGGTCAATTGATGATACTTTATAGTAGTCTTCGTCTATGCATCAACAAGATTATGAAGTTTGGAGATCAATTTCGAATCTCTAGCAACAATGTTTGAATGAGGAAAATGGCAAATTCTGCTACAACCTTGTTCTTTCCATGATCAAACAATTTTTCCACTTGAACTTTGTATTCATCTAGATTTAGTAATCGATTGTGAGTAAGACTAACCTTTGAAGTCAAGGAATTTGCCAACTACAAATTTCTTTTGTAAGGGCTTCATCAAAGTGATACTTCCTAATCATGGAGTCCAACAACTCTTTCAAGATTTTCTTAGGTGAATACACTTTGTACAGGCTTTCATCCAATCCAACAAGGACATAACTATTGCATAGAAAATTGCATTGCTTCTACGCATCAATCACAATGTCATTTTGACCATCTTCGTTTGGGGCGGGCACCGACTCGTAGTGATTTAGTTTAAAGGTACATCCAGGCTACTATCATTTGAAGTTTTCAGTCTTAAATTTCTCCGATTTCTCTAACTAAATGTTTGGCATTGTTGGTAACTCCGGTACCGCCACCTTAAAGGGAACAATCTTAGTTTGATTTTGGTTATCTTTTTCCGTTCTTGAAGTATAACTAACAATCATAATCAAAGTGCAGTACAAAAAAAAAAACTTACTAAGCATAAATTTAACTAGTTAGTAATATAATATTATCCACAAACATTCATAAATAAGTTATTCCATATAACAAAATCGTAAAGTTTTTGAAAAAATAATGAGAATCCTAACACAGTTTTATTCAAGAAAATTTATCTTTTAATACAAATCTTGGGTTCCTAAACAAACAAAATAATTTAAATTTAAATATTTGAAAACTTATTCGTTGAAACTGAATCTTAAATTCTGTACTGATGTAGGTTGGATTACATTGCAACCCGTAAGCAGCCGAGGCATACATGTCACACAAATACGCACTGCAATCGTGGTTGCAACTCCTCCCTAGGGGTGATAAAATGGGTTGGGCCCGTTGGCTTGGCCTGTTTAACCCACCTTTTTTGGCGGGTTAGGTTGAGGACCTCAATTCATCAACCCGCCTTGACCCTTCCCGCCCAACTTGCCCAAAAAATGGGTAAAGAGTGGGTCGGGGTGGGTTGACCCGCTAGCCCGCATGATTTTACTGATTTATTAAGTTTGAATGTATTTATTTATCATGATATTGTTTTGTTGACCACTTGTTAATTTAATTATTTTCCACTTAAATTGTGATACGTAGACGATGATAATGAGGAGGATTGAAAAGCGGAGCAATCTACTACTAGGGCATCATCTAATATTGGTGATGTGGAAGATGATGAAGAATGATTAGTTTATTTTAAATTAAATGATGTCATTTGTTTTGTGTTTGGATTATGAATTTGGTTTGTAAGTTGTGGGATTTTTTAAATTACTAGTTGCTACTAATACTAGGATTTTTAATTATCACCTTAATAATATTGCTACTAGGATTTTTGAATCAAATGTACATGATTTAAAATTTAAATGAGTAATCTTGATTTCTTTTTATCCTAAAATGATTAATGTAAATATTTGATGTTTCAAAAATAATATCACCGATTTAAGGATATATTATTATTACATTGTTTATTCACCCAACATTTGTTTTTTTAATAATTGCATATTTTTTTAGTGGGTCAACCCGCCAACCCATTTATTACATTTCCCTCTTTGGTGGGCCAACCCACCAACCTACCAGAAAATGGGGTGGATTGGAGTGCTAACCCAACTCATGATGGTAGGTCAATACGACCCGCCTTACATAAGGGTGGGCTTATGGGGGGTCAGGGCGGGTTGGAGCGAGGCGGGCTGACCCGCTTTGCCACCCCTACTCCTCCCTAGCACAGTAAGTCTGCCTATTTGTGTGTCGGGTCTACCAACTATACAAATGACACACGCATGTATGGTAACCCTTCCTCCATTTATGGCATATGTGTGTTAGAGAACTCAAAATGCTTATCCATACACCTCATAAATGGACGTAGGTAAAGAACTTCAAGTATCCAAATTTCTCTTCAACATATTAAAATCTTACCTTCTTATTTTCCATTTCACTTCTTTCCTACTATTAGCCATTTTATGGGCACCATTTTGAAGTCAAATCACATCTACACATGAAAACCATTTGGGCTTGTATACGACTCATTGTGTAAACTCATTACTAGGCTTCTAATAGCACATGGGATCTTCTAATTTCATTAAATAGATCCCATACATTTAATCGCAAAACGTTTGGCAAAACTAGCCCAAATAGTTTTAGGAATTTTTGCAAAAATTCTAACAATCACATGGATTTATTGAAAATATGCATTTAATAATCCTAATGCAATCGAGAGTGCCATAGAGATGTTGTATCGAGAAAGTCAATTTGTGCCTTTGAACCTTCTGTAGTGAAGTATTGCCGGATATAATCGCTAACAGGTACACAGGATTTCAATTGTCCAACCTTTGTATAAAAATAATCTCAATATCCGTGATTACAATAAATTCACGAATTAAATCATACTCCTAAGAAAAATCAGCTTGGGTTACTTAATATTTTAAGTTCAGGTGTCTATGTTGATTTATCTAAATAAGAATCATGATTAAATTCACGTGATTAAGTTGAACCACCGTTTTTATAGTAACTTTAGCGGAATACGAGAAGTGCTAATCAAGTGAAATAGTAAATACATTGTGATAACCAATTGTGAATATATTGAAATATAAATGGTGGCCAATTGTAAAATTTGCAAGTCAATAGTTAGTACTTTTATCAATTTCTTTTCAATTGTCATTTTAGAATTTTTTTTTTACTCATTTTTAATTGTCCATTTAAAAAATCAATAAATCATTAATTACTCTTTTTCTTAGTCCTATAAATTGATTACAATGATTTGCTTTAAGTATTTAATGAAAAAAGATAATGTAAAATATTATTTTTTCTCTACAATTTAGACCAATTAATGATTTTATTAATTTTTATGCTCTAACTTGAAGTGATAATTAAAAAAAGAATGTAGGGAGTATTAGGATATATCTGAATGTGTCATTATAATTTGCATTCCCCACCCCCCAACCCAAACCCAAACCCAAACCCAAAAAAAGAACATAATAATACAAAGGGAAAAAAAAGAAGAAAAAAAAGCAGGATCGCCATCGAACACTCAAAAACTCGCTCATTTACTTCCTAAATTCAAGCCTCTATCCTACAATAGGGTCCAATTTTAGATATTTTGCCCATAGTGTATTTATCCTACAATCTTAAAATGATTAAAACAATATATTCCACTGTTAAATTCATATAAATCTATACAAACATACATGCAGAATCAGAGGTGAACAAAACTTCTGGAAACCGAGATATCTGAAATTCAGATTCGATTCGGATTTTAAATTCCAAAAAAATCGGATAGTTTGGGTTTAGAAAAATACAAACTACGTAAAATATTATATATATATATATATATATGTACAATTCGGATATTCGGATTTGGATTCAGAATTTTAGCCTAAATGGGTTTGATTCGGATTTAGATTGTATACAAATTCAGACCGAATATCGGGTACAATATTTCAAGTGCGGGTAATCCGACCCGACCCGATACGCAGCCCCGCGGATCAATTCTCTCTCCCCAACACCCCCAATCACTCAACTCATCCCCTTCTTTCTCTGCTACTTCCCGCTCTTCCTGCACGCTAATCCCTTCTTTAGATGTCTGTATATATATACAATATTCACTTATATACATGTCTTCCCCCTTTATTTAATGAAGAATGGCCGGAATAGACAGTGACCGGAAAGACTGTAGGGCTGTGGATCGAAGCGTAGATGATGAGTTTTATATTCTGAATGTATTATTTTTATGGTAGGGTAGTGAATGGTGGTTCCCTTGAGCAAGGAACTCACTGTAGCAGCTCTCTTCTTTTTTAGGGGATTGAACAATGTATAGAGACACTGCTGGGAAGTTAATTTGGTGTTCAGCCTCTAAATTAGAGATAGGGGACTGGTTTTGAGGCTCTGCTGGATGCCCTTACCCGCTCAGCCTCTCTCTTTCCCGGAACTACTAACTCTGCCAGCTGCCGCCTTCTCTTCACCTTAGGTTACCCTGACCGTGGTTATTTATCTTGTTCTCTGTACATAGTTTGACCACCGTAAATGTTTGGTGGGTTCCCAACTACGAGGTTGCTTTTTTATGGCTGTAAAAAACTCCACACAAATCACAAATTTCACTCCAGCTTCCAATTTTATCGCCTAAATTCATTTTCTGCAGCTGCCCTTTTGAGCCCCTATTTTTCCGACTCGGCCTCTGATGATAATACTAATAATAACAAGAACTATATATTGAATACCAATTTTCTTGGATTAGATACAAGTAAAGTTGTGGAAATTTTGAATAGTTTGAGACGAGACCCGAGTCTCGCCCTTTTGTTTTTTGAGCAGTTAAAGGAACACGGGTTTAAGTTTGATGTTTGTATTTACGTGGCGTTTATTAGGATGTTGTGTTATTGGGGTATGGGTAGGAAACTAGATTTGATGTTGCTTGAGGTGATAAAACACGGGGATGATTTGGGTTTTGGTGTTTCGGATGTGTTGGAAATGATTATTGAGGAGTTAGGGGAAATGGGTCGAGGCTCGTTAACCCGGGCGTTAGACGGGTTGGTGAAGGCTTACGTGAGTGTTGGAATGTTCAACGGAGCTATTGACACGCTGTTCAAGACGAAGAGGCGTGGATTTTGTCCTGATGTGAAAACGTGTAATTTCCTTATGAATCAGTTGGTTTTGTGTGGGAAAGGGGATGCTTCCGTGGCTATCTACCTGCAGTGTAAGTTGCTTGGTTTGAGCCCAAATGTATATACGTATTGCATCGTGATCAAGGCGCTTTGTAGGAAGGGTGATTTTGGAGAGGTTGATGCTATTTTCAGGGAGATGGACGAAGCTGGGATGCAGCTGAATGAGTCACGTTTGCTACGTATATTGAGGGGCTTTGTTTGCATGGGATGACTGACATGGGGTATGAAGTACTCCGAGTTTTGAGAAGGCAAGAAGTTCCGATTAATCTCTTTGCTTACACTGCTGTGGTTCGTGGTTTTGTAACCGAGTTGAAGTTGGATAAAGCTGAACTTGTTTATAATGATATGGATGAGCAAGTGCTGGTTCCAGATGCTCATTGTTATGGGTATTTAATCCGAGGATATTGTATGATTGGGAATATTCATAAAGTTTTAGCTCTTCATACAGAAATGGGATCGAAGGATGTGAAAACCAATTGTGTCTGTGTGATTGTTAGCTCGGTTCTCAAGTGCTTGTGTCAAATCGGCTTGGCTTGTGAGGTCGTAGAACAGTTCAACCACTACAAGGATCTTGGTGTTTTCCTTGATGAGGTGTCATATAATGATGTAGTTGGTGCTCTTTGCGAACTCGGAAGGTTAGAAGAAACAGTGGAGTTTCTAGATGAAATGAAAGGTAAGAAGATGGTTATGGATGTTGTGCACTATACGATGTTGATGGATGGGTACTTTCGCCAAGAAAGAGTCAATAATGGAGAAAAAAGGTTTTAAGTTGGATATAGTAACGTATAATGTAGTAGCTAGAGGACTTGCTAGGAATAAGCTTGTACAAGAGGCATTGCATCTTTTGAATCATATGGAGAGGAAAGGTATTAAACCAGCGTAATTTCCAAAAAAAAAAAAGGTATTAAATCAATGTCTATTGCGCATAATATGATCATTAAGGTGAAGGAAGCTGAAGCTTTTTTCAATTATTTGAGAGAAAAGTGTCCAGATAACTATGCTGTGATGGTCAGTGGGTACTGCAAAACAGAAGATATCAACTATACAATAGTGGCCTATGAATTGTTCAATATGCAATCTAAGCAAAAAAATCTAATTAAAAGTAGTATATGCATTGAAGCTCCTTAGAAGCCTTTGTGCGAGACATGAAAGTGGCAGGGCACATGCACTTTTTGAGACATTGTTTAAATATGATGCCCTATGTAACATTATGTATAGCAATTTTATTGCTTCTTTTTGTAGCTCTGGGGATATGAAAAATGCCCGGTGGGTGTTTGATACGATGATCAAGTCAGGGTTAGCTCCGGATGTGATTACATTAACAATAATGATAAATGGTTATTCCCGGATAAACCTCTTGCAAGAAGCCTATGACCTTTTGGAGGAAATAAAGAAAATGGGTATTAAACCTGATATTATTACATGCGCAATTTTACTTGATGGGTCTTCTAAAGTAAAGAGGAAAAAGGGTCTCACCCAAGTTACTGGATGGAGACGTAAAGATCTTAGCATTTTGTGCAGTGAAACGAAAGAAATGCAATTAGAACCTGATATTATATGTTACACAGTTTTGATTGACAGTTATTGTAAGTCAGATAGCTTCGAGGATGCTATACTTCTTTTCGAGGAAATGATTGATAGAGGTATAGAACCTGATACCAAGACATACACTGCTCTACTATGTGGCTATTACAGTCGCAGAGACATTAATGGGGCCGTTACCCTTGTTGAGAAAATGCCATTTACGGATGATGTGGCCATGTCAGCTTTGAAGTATGGCATCTTGAAAGCGAAGAAGTTGCAAATGTGGCATTAATGAGTCGCATAGTTCATTGGTAGTTGAACCTGCATTGGGTTGCTTTGGGACCAAGGGTCGTTAAGGAGCTCATATTCCAATTTGGGACTGGGCTGATTCCTAAGGGTAGATGGACAGGGAAGATGTGTGTTTTCATTCCAGGCTTAAAGAGGTATGCTACTTTATGAGTTCTGTTTCAAAAAATACTTAGGATGGAATATGTCTTGATCATTTAGATAATTGTTTGATGTTGTAACAGGCCTGAGGCATGGGGATTTCACAGTGGTTGGAACAGGATGGAAATGCATAGATGCAGGTATGTAACATCTCCATGGTTGGAACTGTCTATGCACTTGCTTGTAGTCCTGGTAATTACTTCCTTATGAATTTCTGTAAACCGTAATAGTTTTTGTTTCACAGGGAAAGAGAAAAGAAAGTATTATTCCTGTGATCCTAATGTTCCCATGGAAATATATGATTTCATAGGTGGAATTACATTTGTAAAGAGTAGAATACAAACATAATTTATGGATTGCATACGGCATACAGTGTGTATATCTGGTTATTTCATGTTCTCTTCTCTGTCTTTTTGTTTTTAGCATGCTCCTGCTATGATCTCGTCTATTCTGTTAGGGAAAGTTAACAGATTTACTCATTTTTTTAGCATAAAGACATGCACCTGTACTGCATTAATCGTATCATCTTAACAAGAATGTACTAAGTGTAAATAATGTATTCATTCTGGGTATCTATGCCTTTTAGCATATAATCATTGGCATTTGATACACAAGAACTTTGAAATTCATAAGGTGGTTTGGTGGAGAGTAGGGGCAGTCAGTCAGTTCAAAGATATTGTTGATGCTTGAGTTAGGGGGCGCTGCGCCACTAAAATGTTTTACATATCCATTAATTGTGACACCCTCAATAAAGGACATTTTGCATAACTTGTTTTCAGATTCTCATTAATCTTGTTCTTTGGTCATTAGTGGGTGGTATTTTGGTTTGGTGTTCCTTTGTTACTTAAAATGGGAAGTAGAAGAATGACAACAGGAAACAGTCCAACTAGTGAAGAATCAAAAATGAATCTTATCAACAGGAGTTGAAATAACTTTGTAAGTTCCTCCAAGTGTATGTTTTCTCGTGCAACAATTTATTAAAAACAGTAACATCAGCACATAGAGGTCCAGTGATTATGGAAATTCCACCGAGCCCTTAGAATTCCTATTGTAGTCTCCCAATGTTCCAAGTATGTAACAAGTTTATTGATTATCGTTACTGCATAATCAATCAGACTATATCCTGTGAAGATTGATTCTCTTTTCTTGTTTGTCGTTAGATTTCTGCCTACAAAAGTTTTGGTTACCGTAGCATCAGTTTGATCTTTGGTTATTTCATTTCTTATTTTTGTTGTTTTAACTTTTTGAACCTTAAGACTGTTGATCCTTGTCTCTTGTTTGCAACTGAGATTTCTATCTGGAAAAGTTTGATCAATGTTTGGTTGTTTCTGAAATGTTAGCAATTCAAAATAATGCTTCTATGCTTTTGTAATTATATCTTTGTTAAATTTTATTTACATTCACTTGATGTTGTATTTGTTTGTCTGTGTGACAGCACAGAGTATCAGTTGTGAAAACAGTTTTGATATCATTAAGAATTCTCTTATGCCAGGCCGTGGAAGGCTAAGTGTTGCAGTTTGCCTTTGTCCCTGAGAGCATTTATACTCGAGATAGCATTGAGCTAGAAGATTTAGCTGAGCCGGAAGAAAATCACTGGATGTTCACTTCAGTGGGATGGAGCAAGGATTCTTCTGATGAGAACTCTGTTCTTTGAAGACTAATTGTTGACGCAGTCTAGAGAAATCCTAGGCTATTGTTAGAGTTGTTGAGATATTTTAGGATCTGTTAGTTTTATTCTTTCCTGTATTATCTCATGTAATCTACATTATAAATAGATTAGTTTGTATCCTAAAAAATAATGAATGAGTGATATTTTTCAGAGCAGTTTTATTATCTTCCTGTTTAGTGCTTTTATGGTATCAGAGCAATAAAGGCATTTTACGGTTGAAGTTTTTTTTTTGTCCATCTATGGAAAAATCAGGGACGCAAAAGGGTGACGATTTGGACGTGTCTCTGGACATGACTAAGTCTAACCCAAAACGTGTTCTCACTGCATCTGATAACTCTCTTCCATTCCAAATTACCAGCTTTAAACTCAGTGGCCGGAAATACTTACAGTGGTCTCGTTCCGTCCAACTTATTATCCGCGGGAAAGGAAAATTTGGATACCTTGATGGTTCCATTTCGACACCAACCCAATCTGACCCTTCTTTTGCAGCGTGGGATATACAGAATTCCATGATCGTGGCCTGGCTCCTTCACTCTATGGACTACACCATTGCAGAGATCTACCTCCTCTACCCAACAGCAAAGGCTATTTGGGATGCCGTCGCCTTAGCCTACTTAGATCTTGAAGACGCGAACCAGATGTTCGATCTCCGGACTCGCTCCCGTAATGCGCGACAAGACGATGGTACTGTAACTCAGTACTTCGTTTCGCTAACGAAGTTGTGGCAAGAACTCGATCTCTTTACTCAACCTGCGTGGACCGATGCTGCCAACCGAGAGATTTACCACAAATTGCTCGCCAAAGAAAGAACCTATGACTTCCTCACCGGCCTACATCCATCCCTGGATGATGTTCGTGGACGGATTCTGAGTGTCAAGCCCTTGCCAAGTCTTGATGCCATCTTCTCCGAAGTTCGTCGAGAAGAACAAAGGAAACGAATTATGCTCGGTGGCTCAACACTACCTGTTGCCACCATTCCTGATGCCTCTGCCATGGCCGCTCGAGGATCGCGCAAGCCGCAGCTGTGGTGTGAACATTGCAACCGACCTCATCACACTAAAGCCACATGTTGGAAGCTCCATGGCAAGCCAGCCGACTGGGTGCCACGCAGCCAGCGCAATGCCGAGTCCACCAAGCCTGCTACACCAGAAGCTGACAATAGCACACCATCACCCGGTGCAACCTTCTCTCAAGCACAACTCGATCAACTTGGCCAATTCCTTTCCACCTCGACTTCACTGATGGCACACAGTACTTCTTCCTCTGTAAACGACCCTGATAACTCTGGTAAGTCCTGGATTATTGATTCAGGTGCATCCGAACATATGTCTGGAGTCCGCACTTTTTTCTCATCATATAAACCATACCATGGGTCTAGATCAGTAACTTTGGCCGATGGTTCAGTTTCTCCTATTATCGGTATTGGCACTGTTTCGTTGAGTTCCCGTATGACGTTATATAATGTGTTATTTGTCCCTCAATTGACTTACAACTTGTTGTCGATCAGCAAACTCACCCTTGACTCCAATTGTGTTGCAAATTTCTC
>MKEJ01074181.1:0-12751 GCA_001753735.1 Embelia ribes | reverse complement strand
AAAAAAAAAAAAAAAAAACTTGCGGGATTGTGTGGGTTGTTTGCAAAATTTTACATAATAAAAAAGGCAAAATGGAAAATCAACAAAATGCTCAAATAAATGTAAGGTTGATCACGAATGAAGAGACTTCCTAGTAAAGCGATACAATAAAAGTTTTGTTCAAATTATAATTAGTTGAGCCAAACTTGAGTCAAGTATTTTTTAGACCGAATTTAACTCGAATACCTCAAAACTCAGCTCAATTCAGCTTATTATCTTTCATCCAAAATAACAAATTTGGGTCTTTATCACATACGCCGTAACCGCACCCCTTCTGTCGCAGTACCAAACCCGCCACGTACCCTTACACTCTATAATACGAGGACATATTAGCACAATTTCACTGCCTATCAAGGATAACCCCGCAATTTGGATACATTTTTCAAATGCTCCCCAGATTTGCAACACAAATTCCATTTTGGTTCCAATAGTTTCTTATGTAACGGCAACAATCCCCAATATTTTGAGGGGAAACAAAAAAGTATTTTTTCCTTATCAAAGACAAAAAGTTGTGCTAAATGTCAGAAGGAGAAACGAAAGTAACAAACCTTACGGGAATTGACAAAAAAACGAAAAATGACAATGTTTTAGATAGTGTATATATATATATACCCACTCTCAATTGGTAAAATATATAAAAAAATTAATTTTAATAAATCGACAGTATATGATTTTTTATACACCAATAGACTTAGATGAATGACACATGTGCATTTATGGTGGTCCCCGCACATTAACATAGACACATGTCATTCATTCAAGGGCGATGGTATATGAAAATTTTACACCAACAATGGATAAAAATTAAACTCTATAAAAAAATATAGAAAAGTAGTTACATAATAAATTTAAGTATCTTTTGTCATATGATAAATACTATTACTACTACTATTGAAAAAGTGATTTTTTTTAAAAAGTTTTCTAGCAGGACAAAAAATTCTAAGAAGTGAATTTCTGATACACATTTTAAAAATAAAAAATTTCCGTATAAAAAAAAGTTGAAAAAAATGAGTTTCAAATGTCCAAATGAATTTTTTGGTAGCTATGAATACAAAAGCAACAATATTGTAATTTATTTAGTATAAACCAACCTTTTTACTTTTTAGTATAATTTATCTTGGTATTATTGCTAACTTCTAGAATGGTAGATATTTTTATATTAGGTAACATCAATGTGGGTATCAGCTACATAGTCAAGAACATGTTGAAATACTGGGCACTAAACTATTGAACAATCATTACTTGCACCCAAAAGTTGCCTGTATTTTTTCTATACTTTATTTATTTCGATCAACAAATCGGCAATAAAAAACTCTAACTCCTGTGATCCTATAATTCCAGAGCAAACTCACATTCAACTCGATCTACATTCTTTTAAGAGACATCATGCTGAGTTTATTAAGGATATTTCTAATCTTAATAACAATGAACGAAATTGCTATCCAAAGTCTCATTCTCTTCTGCCCTCCTTATGACGTCATTGATGATATATGGGAGCCAATCAAGGCATTCTCTTTTTTGCAAAAAAATGTCAACCGATAAGCAAACATTGTAGCTTATGTTTTAGCTAAGAATGTTGAAAATTTTGTTTATAATGTTGTATCTAACCTTTTGTGTGATTTTTTTAAAGATCAATCGAACAATAGACTATGTAGGTATGTAGAAATATGTCTAAAATTTTATTTTTGTATTTTTATTATTAAATTCGCCTGATTAAATAAAGTGTTTGTTCCGTCTCGATATCATATAGAATTCTTGACCGCTACATGGGAGCATACTCACACATGATTCATGTTGTTGTGGACGTACGGTGAACAAATATTTTCAAATCATCATTTCTGGAAAAACATGTGAATCAAATCCGTAATAGTTTGAACAATTGAGAACTTATTATTGTCTTAATCAAACTCTTAGGGACCATTACTGTAATTACCGTAACTCTTTACAAGGTGCCTAGTTTATTCATCCTCTCTGTCTCTCTCTCTGTCTCTCTGTGTAGATCACACCGTCTCTCCGCGGAAGAAGCGATGAATAGCCGTGGCGATCCCAACCCCTTCGATGAAGAAGAGCAAGTCAATCCTTTTTCGGTATATTCCTTTTAAATTTCTGTCTCTCTCGTCATTGTTGATGTGTGTAAAATCCTAATTCTCCAGATCCATCTACATTTGCGCTTCTATTTTTAGTTTAACTTGTTTTACACTTGTGGTATATATAGTTTTCGTTGGTGAAAGGATCTAGATCTGAAAATGTGGAGTTCCTTAGTTTAGGATGTTAGTGGCACGCTATCTATAGAGTTGTGAATCATTTTGCTGGGTATGATGGAATTGGGAAACATTTGAATCAGCATTTCTCATTTAATTTCTAAAACTTACTTTCTAAAAACTATTTTCTCTTATGGAATAGAAATGGGTCACATCTAACTTTCTAAAAAACTATTTCTATGCTATTAATATATAAAATTAATAAATTCCCTAATATATTGGGGTAATTATTTTCTTTTTGGTGGAAAAAAATCTATTTTTAACGTAGAGAAATCATGAATAGAGAAAGTTAGAGAATTTTTTCTGAGAATAGAAAGACCGATTTCTCATTTGAAAAATTCAAGGGCGAAAAAATTCCCTCTTTAGAAACACTGCCATGCATGCTCAACACTTCAATTTTGGTGTTGGGGTGGGAAGTAAATTTTGAGCAACCAAAATAGAATGTAGCATATGCAATTATAAAATTACTCTCAGAATTTTTTAATGCTAGATTCTATTTTTGAGCCTTGAAAATTATCTCCCACCATTTTACCAAAATTGAAGTGTTAAGAGGTGTCTTTCCCTTTAAAATTATTACACTATTGGTGTTTGTGGATACTTGTAAATTTAAGAGAATTGGTGGGAGAAGGAGATATATGTAGATAATTTACAAGAGCGACACATCGCATGGTAGCCATCCGTGTGTCATATGTCTGGATCACATATTTTAAACCAGTGTGGGATTGCAGTCATTTTGGAAAAACAACTCAAAACCATGAGATTAAGAGATACTCCACGAGGGCAATGAACTCATCAGATCGTAAATTGAATACTGGGAATATGCTGTTGGACCTGTACTTTTTACAGACTTTCATGTTGACCTATAGGACCGGTACTCCAATAATTATGAGATCCTTTGATTTTCAACCTGATCCAGTTAATTGTAGGGTAATAGATGGGAGAAGGAGATATATGTGGCTATTTTACGAGAGTGATGATCACTTGGTGCGCTCCTACCACAAGAATGGTGGGATAATGCCACGTGGCATCTGTGTAGAACACGCATTTTGAGTTGTAAAACTCGTACCAAAAAAGTGTACATGCATTTTGGTAAAACAACTCAAAGCTATGTGGTTAGAAGATATCATATGGGTAATGTGCCCGTGCGATCATCACTCATTTAACGATCTCAGTATCGTAATTGCTGGGGAATATGCTGTTGGACCGATGGGTTTGTCATTCTTTTAATTATGTGAATCCTTTAATTTTCAACCCAATCAAGTCGGCTAAAATTCCCTAATTGATTAAATGTTAGATTGCGATCCCAATAACCTTGGCCTTTACTCATTTTCCTTTTGACAAATGAAACAATTGAAGAAAGATACTATCTGCTAAATGAATACTGTCGCTTGGGAGATGATAAAGATGAACTTAATTGTTTGTTTTGTTGGTCAAAGAACTAAATATTTGTTGTTTGTTTAGTTTCTAAAACTGTAGAAGTGGGTATGTTTAATTTGTAAGTCGAAGTAGTTCGTGGGAGAGGTGTGTTTGTGGCCGTGGTTTTTTTCTCTTGGACTATTGGGTGATGAATTGTCATTTGACATTTGTCATTACCAGACATGGGAAGATAAATAATTGTCCGACAACATAGACCCTATTCTGATTAATGCCTTTTAAAAATGAAGTGCTTGGAGAAGTCATGTAGCCTATAAGTAGTCTGGGGACAACTCGGGCCTAATAGCCAACCAGTAAGTTGAAATCAACACTTTACTGTTGTCATTTTGGCACCATCAACATTATACAACCTCAATTGGTTAATAGAGGACTCATATGAACATGTAATAAAATGAAATTGTTGTTCCCCACCGAATTTTGCATTACCATTAGAAAATCACAAAATGCAATTAGCTCTGATGAATTTGTTGTTACACATAATGTAAATAGGCTTCAGAACATTTCATGTAGTTCTGAAGTATGGGATAGAGAAGGCAAAATAGCACAACGCTAAATAAAAAAACTTTGGCTTCCATATGTTTGAAGCATTTTCACTGTTTGAAGGTAATACATTTTGTGAGAGACAATCAATGTTCTTAGCACAGAACTAGCAAATCATCTTTGAGGATACTCACCTTAGACCTTGTGTATTATCTCATCATTTTAAGGGTGCTTGAATCCAAACAAAGGGGTTATCATTATTGATCTAAAGAAGACCAAAATTGAGTGTTGACTCATGAAGTGGCTACAAAATCTTTTGTCCCGGAGTTGATTAAGAGACTTTAAAGTTTGTACTCGCTTTAAAGTTAATGTCTCTCGTCTTGATATTCTCTTGTCTTGATATTCTAAATAAGTTGTTGAAGTCATTCTTTATGTCATCCTTACTACTAAATAGCCACATGAAAATTATTTCTTCAAGTTGTGTGATGCTTAGTAGCCCAAACCTGCTTAGAACAGTTTCAACAAGCACAGCGTTTCACTGTCCTGGTCTCATTTTTACATCTTGAAGTACCTGATCCTATATGCCCATCTATTAATGGTGGGCTATGATCTTGCTGGTTGGAACTTGGGAGTAGTTCATCTCCTCAAATATTTGGTTGATATGCTAGTATAAATAGATGCATTGTTTCCTTATTGCTGCACACCAGGTTACTTTCTTTTTGTTTGTTGACCTCATGTTGGTGTCTTTTTTAATGGTTGTTTATTTTTTTCTACTTGTATTCATTATTTTTGTTGATTTACTTTCTGTTCTGTGCCTAGAATGGTACCGGTCCTGGTTCCAAGCAGCGTATTCCTCAGATGGTTAAGCAAACCCTGGGGTTTGGCCAGAAGCATGATGCAACTGTTGATATTCCACTGGACACGATGAATGTAATGGTTTTTTAGTTAATTTACAATTGCAATTTGATACAGGGGATGGCAGCATCGAGTTATTCATCATGTGGTGTCAATATTGTAGGATGGCAAGAAAAAGGAAAAGGAGCTTGCAAATTGGGAGGCAGATTTGAAGAGAAGGGAAAGAGTTAGTGATATTCTTGATCTATTCTGCATATGCTTACAAATGCGGGAGATGCTTATGCCTTCTTTAGAACGCGATCATTCTATTGCATTGAATAGAATGATCTGGTAGCTTCTGAAAATTATTTTTGTATAGCTTGTTTTAGGACTAAAGCTGTAATACAGTTTTTCTTTTGTGATCTTAAAAGTTGCATTGAAGAGCCTGTTATTCTTTTCAGGAAATCAAACGGAGAGAAGATGCTGTATCAAGTGGTAAGCTGTTAGAAGCTGAACATACCATGCGTTGGTGATTAACTTTATCTACATGTTGTGTATAGTTTTATAATGACTAGGTTCTTATTTATTTGCCCTGTGATTGGATTTTCAGCTGGTATCCCTGCTGATGATAAGAACTGGCCTCCATTCTTTCCAATAATCCATCATGATATTGCAAATGAAATTCCTGTTCATGCTCAAAGGTTGCAGTACCTGGCTTTTGCAAGTTGGTTAGGTATGATGATTTCATATATTCATTAAGCTTAGTGATGCGGAAGTCATTTTTCGGGCTTGCTCCAGTTCTTTTTTAATCTTGGCATGCGTTGACTGAATTACAATTCGAGTAGCTATAGGATTTTGCTCGCTATGGTTTATTATGGGAGGGTTTGGAAATTGTTCCTGAGAGTGCATATAATGCCTCTATTTTATTACCACTTAAAAGGTCATTAGCAAGTTGGCTTGGTATGATGATTTCACATTTTCTTTTCGGGGATTTTCTACTGATGTTTTTGGTCTCTTTTTTTTGGATTATTGATGTGTACGGTTTACATGTAAATTATATCTTATATGCAAGGTTGCACTGAAGAAAATTTTCCTATCTTTATTGATCATGAATTCAACATAATAGATAATCAATATTTGAGACCAGTGGATGGGCCAAGGTGGTTATGGCCTTTCCGACATGAGATTTGAGACACCTCTTATGCTACCTTTGTTACCTTATCTATTTATTTAACTTATCAAACTGTGATGGAAGGTCCATGTTCAAATGAGGAGTTTTAGATGCAAGCAGATTTATTTTGATTTTGCCTTTAAGACTCTATTTGTCTCATTTTTGGCTGGTAAAATAGTACACTTGTAAATTTATCTTCTCTGTTTCTTTTCCTTAAATCGTCCTTGCGTTTTGTTTATATATCTTGTTTTGCTCCCTCCTTGTGCAGGAGTTGTTCTTTGTCTCGTGTTTAACGTTATTGCTGTGATTGTTTGTTGGGTTAAAGGTGGAGGTTAGTACTTTTATTTTTCTCCTCTTCATACAAGTTTGTGTAATCTTCATCAAGTTTTTAATAAGGCTTTATATGAAGCTTCTGTAATGGTTCACTAATTGCAGGTGTGAAAATCTTTTTCCTGGCAACAATCTATGCTATACTTGGCTGCCCACTTTCCTATGTTCTATGGTATAGGCCACTTTATCGAGCAATGAGGTATAACATCAGGCTCACTTATTAACGTCCTCCTCTGTAATTCCCTTTTTGATTTTTGATTATGTGACATACTTCCCATTCATACTGTTTCGTGACCCCTTTGCCTGGATGGATCTTCCTATGCACCCCCAGGCCTCTGGTTCTGCAGAAACTTCTTTTATGACCTTTAAAAGGAAATACTACGATCTAATGACTTGTGTTTGTATTTTAGTTGCTTTTAAAGGTATAACAAATGTGAATCAGAGTTTTGATGGGTTCCTGAGTGGTAAATTGATGTAGAGATTGGAATTGTCAATGGTTGCCTTGCTTCTCATATTCAATGATTTAATTACATGAAATAACTTGTCTTATATGTTCTTTGTAAAATCAATGTTGTCCCGAAGAGAACTAGAAGCTTATGCCTTACCTAGAAAGTGGCAAAAATATTGACTACTTTTCTATTGACTAATTATGAATTCAAACTACTTCAATCTGTGCATTGCATGGGTGTCAGTCCAGGTTGAGGAAGAAATCAGAAGCTTGAGAAGGGGGGAAGAGAAAGTTTGTTGGCGTATAAAAAGAAGAAACCAAACAAAGGTTTTTTTTTTTTTCTGTGTGTAACCATCCAGTATTCGGAAATCACATTGGACTCCGATTAATCCGGATTCGAGTTGGGTAGGACTACAAAGGGTTGCATTCCTGAGACTCGAACCCGAGACCTCAGTTAAGCGATAAGAGACCCCTACCATCTCACCTCAACGCTTGGTGGTAAACAGAGGGGTTTTACAGCAGTAGATTATAAAGATGGTAGGGAATAAGAAAGTAGGAAAAGGAAACCAAGAGAGGAAAAATAGTAGAAAACCGCGATTGACTAATATTTCATGTACAACTGCAAGATATGGCTGGGTGGTTTATCTTGTCATGAATCATGGTCTGCTTGGTATGACAGTTTGGGACTATTTGGGTTATGATCTATGAGAAGATTGTTGTGTGTGAACTAAAATAATCTTTACAACTGAAAACCTTCATGCTGTTGCTAGATAAACTGTGCGAAAGTGCTCCGGTTTATATAATATGCACATAGAATATGAATATATGTTTTTGTAATATATATATATATGAGTACTGTGATGATGTTTAAGTTTTCTAATGGCTTGCAAGCTTCCTTTAAAAAATCTTTCAATTATAGCTTGGTATTTGGAGTTTTGCTATTGACTATCTGCCAACATTGCAGGACAGACAGTGCATTCAAGTTTGGTTGGTTTTTCATGTTCTATTTGGTTAGTGCGCTACATTTTCTATGACAATCTTTAGTTCTTTGTGTTATTGCTGACTAAAGTTTCTATGCGCTTGATGGCATTGTCATTTGCAGCTGCACATTGCTTTTTGCATATTTGCTGCTATAGCTCCCCCAGTTGTTTTCCATGGAAAGTCGTTAACGTAAGTTTTATACACTCTATGTCACTCATACTCGTGTCTGCACACGTATGCATAAATGTTCATTGACCCTTAATCCATCAATTGTGTTGCAAAATTTCTTTCTCAACTTATTTGGAAGACAGTGTGATTATGGTTTATGTATTTTGTCTGTGCCGTTTGGCATTTTTTGTCATAAGAACCTGGCTGTGCCTGGCTGTTGGTCTCAAAATTTACTTTTAAAAGGAAGTACTGCCCCTTGTCTGTGTTTCAGTTTCGGTTTTGAATATAGAGACAAGCAACATTAAGAATTAGAAAACTTTTGGTTCCAAACATATCTAGATGCCATAGAACTTTGGATTAAGAGTAATCTATCAATGGTCTATAAAATTGGAGCTGCTGAAATTCTAGAAGGCACATAAAAATTTCCCCTTTTGTCCCTTACGCCTTGTGATATTCATTAGACCTCAGAGTCCATAACATGATTTAAGGCCCTTTATGATTAGATTCGAATTGTTGGTGCTCCTGACCTATGTTACCTAAAACGTGTATCGTTCCGAGAACATGGTACGTTATATATTGTAAAACGCAGTAGGGTAGGGATAGTCTTCATATAGGTTACCTACCATATATGAGGCAACCATATTAAGTTTTGTAAAAGTCAAGAACTAGTTAAATCTAGCTTAAATTTGTGTAATTGTTTTGAAATATGAAATATAATTCTTTCAAACTTGAAATTAATAGAAATAACATCAATATTTTATCCGGAAACAAATTTTAAGAGTGAAATTGTCTCGGATTGCCTTGTTTCGCTAAATTTGGTGATTTGGTACGGAGGTGTACCACATTTCGGAACGTGCGTACCAATTTGCAGTTCGTTAGGATATTAATGATTTCGGTAACATAGCTCCTGACATTTTATATCTTTTGAGTTTGGGTTCATCAACAAAATCTCTCCTGGTGATCATGCTTCAAAGCCAACTTAATGCAGTTAGTTTTTGTTGTGCCCAAAACTCGTTGCCGCTATTAATTAAATTAACCTTTTGTCTTCTCGATGCATGAAGAGTTATTGCTGCTCCTTTATTGAGAATTCTATTTTATTTCCTATCCTTGAGTCTTCTGGGCAGTTTATATGTTGAGCTTGACTTTGTTATAGAAAACATTTTTCCACTTTTTTTTTTAATAACATTATATTTCAGGTTCTAAATAACATTATCTTTCTACTTTATGGTAACATCAGCATTTTGTTTTTAATGTTAATCCTTCACCTTGACTATTTTCTCATATTTTGGGATTTCAGGGGCATCCTGGCGGCACTTGATGTCTTTTCTGACCATGCCATAGTTGGGGTGAGTTCTATGATGTGCCTTTATGTTGTTTTTTCTTTCCTCTCGAGTCCATGCCAGTTCTTTGGTCTTTTCTGGTGGTGATTTGGGTGCTATCTTGTCAACGCACTTTCCCCATGTTTGTAAATGAACATGTTTCAGCATTCTATACCCAAATTTGCTTTTGTTGCATTCTGGCTCATACAATAAGCCTTTTAGTGTTGAATGATTTTTGGATGCTTTGAGCAATAACCAAAATTTGACATGCTTTCTTTTGTGCAATTAGCCTTTTAGCATTGAATGATCAATGATTTTGTGAATAATTTCTATGTAGATATTACTTGCCACTTGTGTTAAAGAATTGTTTAGCTGAAAATACACTTATCAATGAAAAACTTTGATGGGAAAAGAAGGAAAAAAAATGAAGCAGACATTTAGTGATTTGAGAAAATGATTAGCTTAGTTCAGATGTATAGATTATTGGTTTTTGGATGCTTTGAGCAATAACCAAAATTTGACATGCTTTCTTTTGTGCAATTAGCCTTTTAGCATTGAATGATCAATGATTTTGTGAATAATTTCTATGTAGATATTACTTGCCACTTGTGTTAAAGAATTGTTTAGCTGAAAATACACTTATCAATGAAAAACTTTGATGGGAAAAGAAGGAAAAAAAATGAAGCAGACATTTAGTGATTTGAGAAAATGATTAGCTTAGTTCAGATGTATAGATTATTGGTTTTTGGATGCTTTGAGCAATAACCAAATTTTGACATGCTTTCTTTTGTGCATTTTTTTTTCCGTTCTCTTTTTCTGTGGTGACGTACTTTGCATATTATGCCAGCAATAGTGTTACTCTCTTTGGTTACTTGCCCCAAAAAACTCTTTGTTTGGGTTGCAGGTTTTCTATTTGATCGGATTTGCTTTCTTTTGCTTGGAATCTCTTTTAAGCTTGTGGGTTCTTCAGGTTAGTGTATATACATCGCTGTCAATTCTCAGTTTTGCAGAACTAGAACATTTAGAAACTACTTTCGGCCCACATATTTATCTTAACAATAACTAGCTAAACGGATGTTGTACTTTCTGAAAGTAGTTCATGAAAATTTCATTGATAATACATTCCCTTTGCTATTATATTGCAGAAAATTTACATGTACTTCCGAGGTCACAAGTGATTTGCCATCTGGGTGCCATTCTCCTGATCAGATGTAGAGTGGCTGGTGTTTCTACAGTATATTCTTCCCTGTTTGCATTTTCACACAAAATGTTTGAGGATTTGTATAACCAGGGAATTAAGACGGCATATGATTGATTTTGTTACATATTATAGGCTTTTCTTGTTCGTGTTTCTATTGGTAATGGATATGCGTTAACCTCAAATCATTTGGTAATTGCTCATTTGTTTTGCTAATTGTTATTGCTTTAGGCCATATTCCCATCTGATTCGAAATTTTATTTTATGGGTTCTGCGGTTATTTCTGTGTTGTAGGTAAAACGAGACTATAAAACGAGACTAAGGGTATGTGATAAATCTATGAATATTATTATGTGTAACTTTTGCCATGTTTGGAGTGATTTTTTTCTCTTTCTTTTTTTTTTCTTATTCTTTTTTTGCTATATTTAGAAGAAGGGCTAATGGAATAGAAAGTTAATACCGGCAAAAACAGAGTACAAAGTCTGAAAGGGTTAGTAAAGGAGTCCAATATGCCTATAAAAGTCAAGTATAAACAAAAAACTTGAAAATTGTGCCAAGATTAAACTAAATTTCAGTGGGTTAAAATTACTCACTTCCATCTTCTCTCATTTTAGATCTAATCATTCAAATGCAGCATAGCCAGGTGAGTTAATTGGATAGATTTTTCGTGTGGACTTTATTTCTCAATCGCCACTTTTTATAAATTTAGTTAAAAAATATTACAATTTTATTCTACCCTTATTATTTAATCTAATTTCAATTTGCTCCTATTTTTTCATTTATTTCTATTTCATCCCAATTGTTTAAGTTTCGTTTAATAATGACTAAATAATAAGTTGAAAGGATAGATTAAAAGTTTATTTTACTTTTAAAACGCTTCCAAAAACATAAAATTGCTTATTATATTTTTTAGACAAACTTAATAAGTGTACATTTTAATTGAAATGGGGCAAAAAAGTAAATGGTCAATTAGAACGTGACTGAAAGTATGGGAAATAAACTGAAACAATTAAAAAGATATCCAGCAAATTGAAAAAAGGCTAAAATGATGGGAGACAAATTGAAGCAATAAAAAAGATGAGGGCAAAAATGAGATTCAGATGTTAGGGGCAAAATGAAATTTACCCAAAATAATATGGACCTGCCTGGTGAAATCGTTTGAAAATTTGGGCCAGGAGTTACAAACTCCGGTTCAAATTAAAAGCTCAAGTCCTGACTCATGAAATGGGGTACAACCTTGGTATAAAGTAATAAGCAATGAGAGATTTTAATAAATCAGCAGAGAAAAGAAAACTGAGAGCATTTATGACTTTAGGGTTTCGAGCTAAATCAAGTTGATTCATCTAGCTCCGACGAGCTTCTATCATTATAAAGTTTATATTAAGCTTCTTGTTCAGAGCTCTTCAGTTTGTCATAAGTCTCGTTCCATTCTTTATTCGTTCATATCATTTAGATATTTGTGCCATTCATATCTTTCGAAACAAAGTTGAAAACTTGTTTCTTACTTCTATATTAATTTTATATGTAGGTTACTTGATTTGAGTAATAGACCTAGATCATTCCCGAGCTTGTAAAAAGGGAATTTTTGGGTTCGGAGTCTTGTGTCTGGTCATGATTGAATTGGGGCTTTTAAGGTACGAGTAGATTACGAATAGCAATATAAATTCAAATCTATGTATGTAATTGACATGTATATCATGTCTCGATTTTTTGTAAAATTATTGTTTGTTATGTGTAACATATATAGATTTTGTGATTTTCCAGGCCTATAAAAATGATTTGAAAATGTGTCTTTTACATTGTGAAATATGCCTTGATATTCATATCTTTTGTGGTATTATCATACCATGTATATACTTTTTCATACTATGCTAATAGCATACATTTGTGTTATACATTGTAACATCGGAATCAACAACATTCGGGTTAGGTTTTGTATCTTTTGATTTCTTTTCGGGATATAGTATCGCTATATATAAAAATTTTGTTATTGTGTTAAGGAAAAGGCTTGGCACCTTACTATGTGAACCGGAAAACAAGTACAGGGACCGCGTTGATAGCTCAATGTGTTAGAAGCGCATAAGAGTC
>MKEJ01074178.1:0-10849 GCA_001753735.1 Embelia ribes | reverse complement strand
AGAAATAAACAACAAAAACAACAACACTTTCACTTCCAAGAATGCTTTTCACTTTATTTATTTATAACAAAAGTTATCATACCCAAAATTGAAATTAAATAATTTTAAGTTGCACATTTTTTGTGAGGAGACGGTGATTTTCCTATCAGAGGAAGCAACTATTTCAATTTCTAAAAAAATTTCAAGAATAGAAATCCAATGTTTTTCACATTTATGCTTTTCTTTCTCATTGAGACAAATATAAGGTATTCTTACCAGCTTTTTGTCTATGCTTTCTTTTTCTCTAATGATAAAGGGAAAGCGGAAATTTGACAAATGCATCATTTCTATTCCAAATAATTTTTTTAGAAATATAAAATTGTCTTTTTCTATTAAAGAAATTATTTTCATCTTGCCAAAATGTAAAATACTACTAATATATTTCGAGAAATACATTTTTAAATTTTATTTAGAAAATCTATTTTCTGTTCTATAGGAACATTAACACAAATCTTTCTACAAGGAGGATTTATCCTCTTTGATTTCTTATTTGAGAAATCAAAGTTAAGGGATGCTATACATCAATATTTTTATTTTTTTTCAGTTTTTTAAAAAAATTTCAAAAATGTTACAGTAAATTTCTCATAGGTAATATATGCTAATTATGGTTTTTTTTATTAAAAATACTTTTTGTACTAAAATAATAAAATAATAGTTAAGATTTGGATATTTTTTATATTTTATTATACATAGTATAATCAATTGAATTTTTTTTTTTGTAAAAAAAAAATTAGAAAGCCTTTTGCAATTTTTGCAATAGTAATTTCTAAGATAAATGAATTCGAAGAAAGTGTGGTTGAGAAATTAAATGAGTGACTGATATGAACGCTATAAACAATTTTCTTAAAAAGTGAAATTTTATAAAATAAATGAGAAATGTTGTCATAAATGCTGTTAGATAATTCATAACAGTCTTTTTTTTTAATTATTTCTCATCTTTCCCACCTGCGTCTCTTATTTTATTTTTATATTTAACTTTCTAATAACTCATTCTTCAAACTAGAGATCCACATTATAAAAATAGTCCGCTCATGTTTTTCAGTAAAATTTTGTTAAAAATTGATAGAATATTTATATATCATATAATAAAATATAAAAATATATTTTATCGAATCTTAATCAAAATTTTATTATTTCTACGAATAAAATTATATTTTTAATTAAAAATAATAAATTTTGTTATTGATAAATCTACTATAAGATATATGAAAGTTTTACATGATATTGGCAACTATGGTGTTGAGTATCCTATTTGAAATAACCAGATATTGGGCACCGCATACTTATAAGTTCAATATTAAAATCATGCTAAACCCTAGTGGATGCATACTTTTTATATCACATTCATCCAAAAAATAATAGGATACCTTAAAAATGTCATGACATATTTTATATTAATTACGTACCCACAAAAATCCATCTATTACCATTCCTAGTTAAATCTTTGATCCTGCCAAAGCACCTTGTGTTGGTTCTTCTATAATTAAATACATTTTCTGTCCCTAAAAGATAGACTTATTTTCTTTTTTCATCTATCCCAATATATATGTTACTTTTTTTATTAAAAATTAAGACAAAAGTTACTCTACTAAAATACCTCTATTTAATGTCATATTTTCACATTCTCGATAAAACCTATTCTAGTTAATAAGGCTATTTTCGGAAAACTAGTAATAAATTAATTTCTCTCTTTGCATTAATTGAATTTTTTTAATTAAGGTAAAAGTCAAATTGAGACTATCTTTTAGGGACGGAGGCAGTAATAATTTTTGAATGTAATAATAAAAATTATAATAAATTACAAATAACATAAATTTTATTCCATTAACAAAAAATTAAATTATAACTACAACTTAACTGCAATTAAAGAAATTATAACCTTCAAATAAAAATACCAACATAAATTGTATTGGGTGGATTATATTCTAAACGAGACCAGAATTAAAATCGTGTCCTCTTAAGCTCAATTTACACACTAACGACTTACTTCTGACCTGTACCGCTAATGAATTCCCAACGTACAACTTCTACATACTAGACCCTGATGAAGGCTACAACCTGAGCGCCTAGTCAAACATTTTATGTTGTTGTACTCTATCTCTAAATGGTTGTATATGTGTGTATATTGCAGTGGAATGTGAATGAACAGGATAAGAGTAAGTAGGGATTTCACTTTAGCCATAAAGTCACATTTAGTAGAGAAATTACTCACTTTTGTAATATGTGGCTTTATCCTGCAGTTAATTTCATAATGTTGATAAGTCTTTTTTAACCTGTTGCTTTATTTTGCAATTAATTTCAGAACGTGGGTAAGATAAAAGTTACCCTAACACATTAAAGGGAGTCTCTATAAATTTTTGGTATTTTTTGTAATTACTCGAAACCTTTGAGGTTTTTTTATAATTGCTGAAAGTATTTAATTAAAATACTAGGTCCGAACTACACACGCACACCCAATTTAAGCTTTGACCTCGGGCCAAGGACCCGACTCGTCTAATGCGCCCCGAGCCAGGCCCCAATCCGACTATGTCGTGTTGTGCCGTGCCAAGACAACCAGATGGACGATTCGTGCGTATGTGGTGCCTCTACCCCATATGCATGTGATTTACTACATTACATGTCTTACATGTACATGAGATTGTATATATATAATTCATTGACCATTTAATTCGTCGATGTCAAATAATCTCCACAATCCTTTTTAAATATCTTACTTTGAAGCCAAATTTTATTTACACCATTTATGATATTGACGATATAAATATATCATTTCGAAACTCACACTACGAGGTTTGTAATCCACCCAAAAATGCCCAAAAATATTATATCGATCCCAAATAAAAAAATGGTTTAAAATTAATTATTTTTATGAATTCCAATCTTATAAATATACATAAAAGCCAAAAATTTTCCAACATATTTGTGATATTTGTGGATATTAATATACTCTTTTTGGCGCAATATCAATGAAGTACACTTCTCGTTTACAACATATTTGTTACATTATATTTCACTATTTGCAGGGGCATGGAAGCCCTTAGATAACTAACGCAATTTTCTTAAGCCCTCAATTTTAAGGGGGCTCCCAACATATTTCATGATTACAAAATATATATATTTATTAAAATAATGAATGTATCTTAATAAATATATAAAATATTAGAAATCCACTTATTTATATGAATTAAACTTACTTGTAATTGACATTAACCTCGGACAAAATGAATTTTCTAGTGAAATAAAGAGTAAATTAAACTATGACGTAAAAGATTTCTGAATATTTCAGAATAGGTATCTGATATTTCATTTTCCCCTTAGTCATGATCAATGTTTAATTTAATACAGAAACATCATGTCACTTCTCTCTCTCTTTATGCTAGAAAAACACCATTATATTTTGATAATTAGCCAATCTCAGATGTACTGACGTTGAATTATTTTTTGGAACAGAAGAAGATTAGGAAAACATTTCCTATTTTTTAAGAAATTAAGAACTAACACATAGTATATTCTAGTTATGGGGTACTTTAGTGGGTCATTGACGGTATTTAATATAGTTTTTACGTTTCCCCAAAAATTTGACCGTAAAAGTTATAATGCGATTTGTATTATGAAATTTTCAGAAATCTTTATAACAGTATGTAATATATTAAATAAAAAAAAAAAAAAAAGGAAGCCAGATTGGTCAAAGTAAAATTTGGTTTCCCGTTGGTCATAAAAAGCATAAAAGTCTTCGCGCCTCCGCCACTTAGATTTGACTTTGTCCCCCCCCCCTCTCTCTCACATGTACATTAATGGCACACACACCCCAAAGGCCCTACCCTTAACACATATATTACTCTGTTTCCTCCACATCTACTCTATCCTCTTCTAGATCTCTCTCCATCTCTATCTTCATCCATTCCCCACAATCCAGAAGGATAAAAGAAAGAACTTTACAGGTATATTGTGTATGTATGTATTTATATTACATATTATATTATTAGTATAGATGTGTATGTATTGCAGTTACGTTCGTCAAATTTGGTTCATTGCTTCTTTGATTAGCTTGATTTGTTATAAAAGATTGTTTCTTTATTTAATTTTCAACTTACCCACTAAAAGTTTAAGATCTCCCAAAGTAATTGGAGATGACGTTTTGTGCCCATAATAAGATTTGATCACAAATTCAAGCTCTGATTTGGGGGGTTTTTTTCTCCAGATGTTATTAGTGTTTAATTTTGAGTGCATAGTGAATTTTCAATTTAGCAGAAAACAAAATAAAATTTACTGGTATTTATGTGTGCACTTTCATTTATATTCCTCAAATTTTGATTCATAGCTTCTTTGATTAGCTCGATTTGTTACAATAATTGCTTGTTTTTTTAAAGGTTTTTTCTGACCTACCTACCAAGAAAGTTGTAATCTTTAAGATCTTCCAAAGTAATTGGAGATAACTTTTTGTGCCCTCAATTGGTACAGACACAAATCAAGATCTGATGTGGGTTTATTTTCTTGTTCTGTTGATATTATTAGTGTTTGACTCTTAGCGGTTTAGCAAATTTTCATTTTGTAGACTGGCTTTATAGTTCTATGCTTTTTTTATTAGCTTGATTGTCATATAAAAAAAAAAGCGTTGTTTTTACTTACCCTCCAAAAATGTCCAATCTTTGAGATCTTCCAAAATTTGTAGATTGACTTTAGGGTGCTTCCCAAGAGTTCATATTATTTGTTGTTATGGGTTTCGGTTAAACATCCAGTCATGATAAATTAGTTGATTGTTATTACAGTTCTTGAAAATTGTTTAAAATGTTGGGGAAATTTTCAGGTTTGATAGATGGGAAATTGCTGTGTGATACCTGTTGATTCTTCGAAAAAGAAGGCTAAGAAAAAGAATAAACCAAATCCATTTGCAACTAACTATGATCAATCTCACTGGAACAAGATTACTGTTTTAAGGAACCCAACTGGTGATGACATTTCTAAGAAATACAAGCTGGACGGGGAGCTTGGGAGGGGCGAATTCGGGATTACATACTTGGCAACTGAATTGGAAACTGGGGAGAAATATGCTTGCAAATCGATATCCAAGAATAGGCTGATAACTCCTGTGGATATCGAGGATGTGAGGAGAGAAGTTGAGATAATGAAGCATTTGCCTGTTCACCCAAATATTGTGACCTTGAAAGACACTTTTGAGGACCAAAATGCGGTTCATATAGTGATGGAGTTATGTGAGGGTGGTGAGCTGTTCGATCGGATCGTGGCGAGGGGGCATTACACGGAGAGGGCTGCAGCCACGGTTATGAAAACAATTGTTGAAGTTGTTCAGGTACTAATTATGATCATGTTTCTTTCTGGTTCCCAATTAGTATGAGCTTGTTATTTGTATGGTTTTATTGAGGCTGTACCTTGTACGTGTCTTTGAATTGGATTAAGTTTCTCTGGTCTTTCATAACCCGCTGACAAAACTGTCAATTCTAATAGGAATGGAAAAAGAAAAGGGAATGGGAGTATTGAATGTTTCCTATTAATGTCATGTGTGCTTCATTTCTGCTTTGTTTAAACAAGTCCAAATAGCATATACAAAGTGGTAGTTGACTTCAATTAAACTTGAACACCAGTGATGTGGCAAAGCTTTGCTAATATCCGATATGATGCCTAATTTGTGTTCTACTAAAGAAGCTTCTTTGTCATATACATGTTTGGCATATCAAGCTTCTTATGGATACGAATATGTTTATGATGTGCATTTCATATTTGCCTAGTTGATGAGCTTATTCCTATTTTTCTCACTTCTTGTCTCTTTCGGAAATTGATTTTTTATGCTTCCGGTGTTTTTGTAAGCGTGATGCTTTTTGGGTACCATTTGATGGAGCAGCTTTTCCTTTAAGCTTATCCTACAAATTATTTTTACTGTTTTTGAATTATGTTTTGTTCTCTTTACAATTTCCCAGACTTGTCATAAACATGGAGTGATACACCGTGACCTGAAGCCTGAGAATTTCTTATTTGCGAACAAAAAGGAAACAGCACCTTTGAAGGCAATTGATTTTGGGTTATCAGTTATTTTCAAACCAGGTATTTGTGTTATTCATTCGTTTCATTTAATGTGTTTTTGGCTATTCTAGTTGTGAATTTATTCCATAAATGTTCACATTAACTAAACACGTATCACAGTATTAAGGTGTATTTTCTTTGAGTGATGCTATGCAACAAACTGTTGTGAAGTGGAACTATGCGAGATTACAGTTGTGTTGCAGCCACATTCAATTTCTGTAGAAGTACTCAACATTAGGGGCATAATTTTCATTGACTTTATTTGATTGTTTCCATTGGTCGATAGGTGAGCGTTTTGATGAGATCGTGGGAAGTCCTTACTACATGGCCCCGGAGGTTCTCAAGCGCAATTATGGCCCGGAATGCGATGTCTGGAGTGCTGGCGTTATACTCTACATTCTACTTTGTGGTGTTCCACCCTTCTGGGCAGGTATATATGTCATTGTCTATTTAATTATTAATAATTAATAGTGTCCGTAACTATATCATTTGATTAAAAAAAATCCATTTTTAGTCTCCCAACATCTGCCTATCTGATCTTTCACTACTTCCATTTGTTCCTGTGAAACGTCAACATTAAAAAGTATAAATAATGGAACATCTATTAAATAGGAACCTGAAAAATAGTTCCTCAGTTGAAATTCTAACTAGCCTTTGATTCACATCGATTCTCTCTTCTTCAAGTCAAAACATGGGTCTTTAGCAGTTATCACCTTTATTACGGTGTTTTGTTTGTTTGGAAGTGACAAACTGTTTATTTTGTGTAGAAACTGAGCAAGGAATAGCACAAGCGATTATTCGGTCTGTGGTTAACTTTAAGCGAGACCCTTGGCCTATAGTTTCTGACAATGCAAAGGACCTTGTGAAGAAAATGCTTGATCCAGACCCGAAGAAGCGGCTCACTGCACAGGGAGTTCTTGGTATGACTGCTAACCTGCAAGTTGAAACTTTTTTCAAAATTTTCGATTTTATGAATATCAAACGTCTTATTTTCTATTTCCTTTTACTTGATAATGTAGACCATCCCTGGATACAGAATTTGAAAAAGGCTCCAAATGTGTCACTTGGGGAGACTGTGAAAGCAAAACTCAAGCAGTTTTATGTTATGAACAAGCTCAAGAAAAGGGCTCTAAAGGTAATAGTTCTTGTTACTTTGCTCTCTGTTCGTGTTTCCCATTTAGCTTTAGGTCTATCTGCTGTTGAGTGTGCGGAAAAAAATTTCGTATCCTTGCTTTATTGGATTGAATGGAAAGAAAAGACCTGCTAATTGTCTCATAACCACCTAAATGCCGATGTCTCGTATTCTGGTCTAAATGAGAGTTTTTTGACATCTCTTGGTAATATGTTTAATATTTTTAAATGGCTCGCGTGCAGGTCATTGCTGAGCACTTGTCGGTGGAGGAATCGGCCTCTATAAGAGAAGCGTTTGAAAACATGGACACCAACAAGAGAGGCAAGATAAATTCCGAGGAGCTTAGAGCCGGTTTGCAAAAGCTTGGCCACCAGGTCCCGGATGCAGATCTTCAAATCCTAATGGAGTCCGTGCGTACTTCTACATTTCTATACTTAAGAAGATACTACTATGTTGATTGTGTTTTCTAAAACTCATAACACGGTGGTGCCACAGGCTGATATTGATGGAGACGGAAGCCTGAACTATGGGGAGTTTGTTGCTGTATCTGTTCATATTCGTAAAATGGCGAATGATGAGCATTTGCATAAAGCTTTTGCGTATTTTGATAGAAACCAGAGCGGCTATATAGAGATTGAAGAGCTTCGAGATGCTTTTAGTGATGAAGATGATGCCGATAACGAGGAAGTCATTAAAGCTATCATGCACGATGTTGATACCGATAAGGTCAGTATCGGAACTCATACGACTATCCTATGTAGATTGAAACTCGATATTCTTTGGTTGAGCTTCTTACGATCCAGCTGCTAGTTTTTTTATGGCTATCTTGGATTTTTTTTAATTATGAATTTCGGTCAAAATATGAACTTTGACCTTCCTTTTTTCTCTGGGTTTTGGTAATTTTTTCTGGTTTTTCATCTCATTTGAAATGATCGACCAATTTAAGAAAATGGCGGATCGAATATGTTTATTATGGGGTTAAACGATGTTAGATTTTACGGGCGTAATTGATTTGATGGAATGGCCATCTCTAGCATGTTTGGTATGCTTGTGAATGTGAGTTAGTTGCAATGCATTTTCGGTCAAATGTGCTTGTGAAACCAGACGTGCTTTAAATCTTTTGCTAATGTTGCAGGATGGGTGCATAAGTTACGAAGAATTTGCTGTGATGATGAAAGCGGGCACGGATTGGAGAAAAGCATCTAGGCAGTATTCACGGGAAAGATTTAACAGTCTCAACTTAAATTTGATAAGGGCTGGTTCAATACGTGTGTAATGAGGTTACAGGGTGAAGATGAACAAACTTTACTCAGAACCACTTCTGTAGAGAAGGGGCACAAGATGTTGATACTTTTCTTTAGTAATGGGATATGCACAGAAACTATTACGTCTATGTGGTTTCATTTTGTGCGTTGACTTTTGTCTAAGTACGATCAACGTACATGATCTAACCATGTAGGAGTTTGCATAGTTTCGGTATATGATTGTCTGTTTGTTAATCATTTTCCCACTTACTTTTGCGAAACCAAGTTCTTAAGGAGTCATATTCGTTTGTGGGATTAGACTGAGGCTTTTCGATCTCTTGTGAAATTGGTGTATTTATTTAGAGGAAAGAGAAAAATGTTTGTTGCAGGAGATATTTTGATGTGTTTTTGTATATTTGTAACTTGCAAGATTCATTTGTTGCGACTTGTGAGAAGAAAGTTATTGTTTGAGAAAGCCAAATTTTCGGTTTTTACTGCCTATTCTTCCTTGGTGTGTACAATATTATGCATATCAGTGACTAAACACGTGGACCGAAGTACATCCTCAGAATCCTCTCGAGTTCAAACAAAGGCAAATCCCGAAAATAAGCAGCAGCATGAAATGTTATTAAGGACTTGGACGTTGAAAAGTGATCACCTTATTGTCAAGAAAACACTTCGGTACCTATTCTAAACACTTGGTGGCTAAAATGATCTGCTAAACGCGAAAACTATATAGCTTCCAAAGATGAGTTGGCAAGTTTGAGTACTTGTTCAAGTTGATGGGCCGTGTCCGGGGGATGTGCCTCCACCTTAGGCCTCTCGGGCAAAACCCACCGCCCATCGCTACTCCTTACCATCCCTTTGTTCTCGTCCTGTCGCCAGTAAGGCGGCACCCCACATTCCCACTTCAAGAAATCGCAACTCTTGTTCACAAGTGCGATATCCCTCCCCGTCACAGAACAGAAAGGTCGCCCCTTCCCGTGGTACCCATCGACGAGGTGTAAATGGGCCTCGAGATTATGTGCACACCCCATATCACCAGTGGGCCTTAGGAACGGAGAATGTGTGTGATCCAAAGCGAGTTCAACACCCACATGAGCATAACTCCACGGGAACGACACCGTTTCTTCCAAATATTTTTGATATTGGTTTTTCTCATTAGCGAAAATCCCGGGCACATTTGGTACCTTGTCATGCACATTGATTACCCTTAACACCCTTACTCCGAGCTCATCACACCTTTCCTTAAACTTCAAGTTCCCAACCCGGGGCCCGGAGAACGAGAAAACCGTAATTGGAATTTTTTTCGTTGACTCGCCATTTTTCACAATATTTAGTTTCATCTCTGCAATGTCATATGCGCTTAAAACGGCTAATGCAGCACCAAGACTGTGCCCTGTCACGGTAATACTAAGCTCCTCTCCTCTATACCTTTCTATTAACCGTTTAATTTCTGCTAACACTTGTTCGCGGGCCGAAAACGAGCAAAACTTGCAAGTAGTCTCCTTTTGCGTGTAAAGATCGTAGAAGCCTGATTCGATCTTGATCGTAGGGTCTTGATTGAAATTGGCGGGGTGTAGTATGTCCTTTAAGTCATGGATCCACTCGAGGTACGTGACGGTGCCACGCCATGCTACAACAATGTCACGCCTCCCTAGCCGTCGGATCTCGGAGTCGTCGGTGGATACGGCCACGTAGCCCATCCAGTTGGCGTGTTGGCTCCAAACACGGCTCATGTTGGATTTTTGAAAGAAGTTTGGGAGGTTGATGTTTGATGTTGCATAGAGGTATCTGCTTATTTGGTAACCTTTGTCCAACATCTCCAGCCTCTCAAAAAAATGGGCACCTATGCATAGATTTGGAAAAATAAATTACATAAAACGTTTATGCACTTTTTGGTTTGCTGGAAATATATGAAACTTTTTCAAAAAAAATAAATTTTCGAGACGATTGTTTTGCCAGAAAATCGGTTTTCTGAAAAATATTTTTCTAATCTTGGGAAATGGAGGTAAAACTGTTTAAAACAAGCAGATTATTTATTCTTGAAGCTCTTAAACTTAATGGATAAATAGAATTCTGTTGTAGTTATTTAGTAATTGACTTGAATTAAGGGTTTTCCTAATTCAACTGATATTATGAGTTATTTTAAAGAAAATTTTAATATGCTGCCAAATACCCAAAAAATGTGGGGAAAATAAAAAATTCCCTTGAAATAATTTTCAGGAAAAAATTCTTTCACAAATTATTTTCTGGTGAAACAAGCAGAACCTAAAAGACAACTTTTACAAGACCTCCAAGACAAAGCCATAACAGCGCACATTTCTTTATAAAACAAGAATGTTTTGGGAACAACAAAATTGATAATCCAAGCCTAAAACAAAATCAAATAAAT
>MKEJ01074175.1:0-10318 GCA_001753735.1 Embelia ribes | reverse complement strand
AGTTGTTTTAATAGATAGATTATAATAGGATTTCTTTATTATTTAGAGGAAAATTGAAAATACAATTTGAATTATAATATCTGATGAGTAACTTAAATTCAATTTTTTATTTTTTTTTACAAAGTTATGAGAAAAGTAAATTCATATTAAGTTTAAATCACAAATATTGCTATCAGAGTTTAACTAATAAATAATTTTTTTTTCCGAAAATAAAATTTTATATTAAAATACAACGTGCAACGTATATACTCACCGTTTAATATCTTGAAAAAAATCACGTGCAACACAGATTATGTACACCTATAAATCTTGAAAAGAACAAACTTTGATTTTTAGTAAATATACTCACTTATTCAATAAGCTTATCATCAATAAACAATTTAAACTTTATTACATAAATCTACCCGTTCATCCCCTAGCCGTTATTAGACCATTATTATAGGCTATTAGCACATCCAACGCTACGTAACAGCTGCAAAGTGACCCGCAAGCCGTTATACCAACAATCAAGACCGTGTAATTTTTCAACTTTGAGGCTATGGGTTTGAGTCTAGTCAGCCCCGATGAACTAATAAACCATCATTAACTATTGAATTTTAATTCAATGGTTGCCCTGAATATGTAAACAACAACAAACCTATTAGTTTGTTAAAAGATAGTACAGTCACCCTCATATATTTATAAGGTTAAAATCTTTTAATATAAATTTATTTATTTATAATTTTAATGTTAATTTTGCAAAATATATATATTTTTTAATGTATGTTGAGCGACTTTTACAAATTTTTTCGTGCTATTGTCTGTCTGCAAACAAAAGTGACCTCCCTTATTGGCTCCCACGTCAGCAGAGCACACGCGTCCGGCACATGGTAACTGGCCCACGTGTTTCACCACCAAGCAAAACTGCTCGGGTGAAGTACATTAATAGTGCTCATAGTGTGCACAAAAACTATATTTAATCATCTCAGTTTAGTTGTAACACCAAAAGTCCCCAAATTTTGGTATCTAGACAGATTTATTCCTCAAATCTTAAAAAAATTGACGAGTTTAGTTCCTTTTATATTATTTTCTAATACAATGATAAAAAAAAATTAAGAGAAGGAAACAATAATAAGTGATTTTCAAAATATTAAATCACTCTTAAGCAATCCAAAATTGGGTCATATTTATAATTTTCATCATTAAGGATACATTTAAATCCATAAAGAACTAGCTGTGCTATTGTTTCAAAACTCAAGGACTATACTAATATAAGCATTGGAATAAAGATAGATTTATTACAAAAATTCTAAAAGAAAGTGACAAGGGTTTTTCCTTTCATATTATTTCCACTTATGCTAATCAAAGTAGGAGACAATGACAACATAAATAATGTTAAAAAGATTAAATTACTCCAAAGTAAACAAACTTGGGTCAATATGTACAATTTTGATTATTCATGATGTCTTTGCTTTCATAAAAAGAATCAACTATATATATTTTTTTTTTTGCCAAAACTCAATAACTATTATTGTTTCAAAATAGTGACATGCTTTGTTCCTAATTTTTAAAAGAAAATTACAAGTTTTGTTACTTTCATATCATTTTCCTAATGTAGTGATCAAATTGGAGACAGCGATAGCACAAGTAGCTTTAGAAAAATTAAATTAGTCTTAACTAAATCATTGGGTTGATGATTTTCATCATCCTAACATTCATAAAGAGAATCAACTATGTTATTTTTTACAAACACGAGGACTATTCGTATTATAATTGTAACAATAGAGACCGGATAGATCTTTGATAAAAATATGGGGACCACGAATAAGTCCCAAATGGGTTGTACCCGAACCTGATTCCTAACCTCGCAAAATACCGGCCTAACTCCTAAGCAAGTGTCTGTTGTCCGAGCCTTAGGTTCGGACCCCGTGACTACTTTTCAGTTTCACTTTTTATTGGTTCAATTTAATTACACAACAGTCCAAATAAACAAATTCTATTTGGTCCCATAGTTTCAATTAGAACATAGAATGGTCTTCAAATTTTGAGCAAGTGACATAATTGATGTTTGTATTGATGTGCAATGCCTCACAACTAGGGACCAATTTGGTATAGCGTGACTCCCCTGGCTATAAATTGGGAAAAATTTTAAGGACTATCCTGTAATTAAAGTGCCAACGATTCAAAAGTGGTCCCAAAGTACATTATATTACAAGTACTACTTGAAATCGCTATCATTGTATTGTTAAATACATGAGCATCGTAATTTTTGCGTGTACCTGACTACCCACAATTCAAGTATACCTCAGTAGAGTTAACCTTGGTTGTACGACACTTCGGATGCATGAGCAAGACTTTGGTAGTCAAAGATTCTGAACATTTTGAAACATTTAAATTTAGGAGTTCGGATAAAAAAATTTGATCCCACAATTTTCAATAATTGCAAGCTTTTTATGAAGACATAGCTATTTTATATGGTGAAAAATCATAATGTGACTTAGTAGGGGTAATTTATTGTCTTTCGCATTCACTTATGTTTTCTATCATAGATGGTTGCCAAGTGGCAAAAGAAGGTAGCAATAAGATCAGGGCTTGACTTTACTTCGGAACAATTGGTGTTTGGGCAAAAAAATTATTGTGTTCCGAGACTCTTTTTGTATTTTTGTACTTTGATATTATGTAGTAACGTGCTACCCTATGGAATTAATAGCTATAGATAACTATAGACATTCCACAACAGGGGAAGTAGTTACATGAGTAGCCCCATCTCCTCTTGAGATTATTAAAAAAAAAATCAATTATAATTATGTTATCTTTAATTTGACCACTTTAGTATTTCTAAACCTTAAATGAGGAAAAGTTTATCAATTTCATACAATTTCTTTATATTACCAAGCTTGAATGTAGATTGTCCATCATTCCATAAATAAATATGCACATGTGCCATCCATTTAATATTTATTATTATTGTAAAAAAACTCAACGCTGTCAATGGTTAAAAATTAACTTTTTCTTTTAAATGTGAGATAAAACAAGGTAACAAACTTAATTTGTTACTATTAAGATTTGAACCATGTAATGCTTTTGCAAAAGTCAGATCTATCTTGTTTCAATTAAAACTAATGGGACAAATAAAATTATTATTGAATTTATGGGGACCCTTAGTGTAGTTCATCCCTGCTTATAATATGTTCTGGTACAGCTGTGCCAGAAACTCTCCCATCTCTCTCTCTCTCTCTCTTTCTGTCTCGGTGGCTTTCTTTCTTTCTTTCTTCTGCTTCACTCGGAATCTTCAGTTTTCTCGGGAATATCTCCGAACTTTTCTTCTCCGGCCTTAGCGGAAATTGTTATCGCTGAACTCTTCAGTATATATATATATATATATATAGTTATATATAAATATAGGTGAGGAAAATTTGGATCTTGATCATCGTAATTCTCGTAGTTCAGTTCAGAATTCAAAGCACAAAAGTAAAATTAAGCCAATAATCATGTAAATTCACGCTATTTTCGAGTGGTACATTGTGTAAGTGTTTTCTAACGTTCATAATTTTTGATGGAATTTGCTTTTATTTGCTAATTTTGTACAATTTTTGTGTCATAGCTTAGCTCTTCTGTGTACATAGATATATATATATATATATGTTGAGGAGAATTTGGATCTTGATCATTGTAATTCTCATAGTTCAGTTCATAATTAAGAACATAATAGTGAAATTGAGCGAATAATCAAACCCTATACGGCTTAAAACATGTAAATTCGCACTATTTTCGAGTTCTACATGTTTTAAGGGTTTTGTGATGTTCATGATTATTGATGGAATTTGCTTTTATTTGCTAATTGCATGTGTTAGGAAATTTTGGATCTTGATCATTGTAAATTTGTAGTTCAGTTCAGGATTCAGGATATTAGTGTAATATTGAGAGAATAATATGTGTAAAGTAACGCTATCTTTGAGGGCTGCAATATTTACTGGTTTTGTAACTCTCATAATTGTTGATGGAATTTGGTTTTATTTGCTAATTTAGAAGTTTTTAGTGTTATATTGTTGTAGTTGTTTGATATAGCTGTTTGGATCTTCAAGGCTTCCCTCGATCCGCTCCGCTGGTAGTTTTAACCATGGATTAAAAAAAGAATTGTTTTTTTTCCGGGTAAATGTAATTGCTTTTGTCATAATGTGTTTTTGTCATAATGGAGTTCTCAACGTGTAGGTATTGGCTGGAGAGAAGGATTAATTGTTGCATAACTTGGGCTTGTTCGTGTTTGCACCAAATTATGGCGCAGAGTAATTGGGAAGCGGATAAGATGTATGTAGTCATTATTGTTTCTCTATTTTTTTTATTCTTTTGTTGCTTTTTCCCATGACTGATGTTGTTGTTTAATCTAATCTGACATTTGTAGTCAAATTCTTTAATTTCCAACCCCTCGCCTTGTATATCGTTGTTTCCTTGTTCACACCAAAATTTGGGGCTGAGTAAATGAGATTTTAGTGGAAATTTTGGATTGATGTTTGCCTTGTTTAATTCAATGCATTAAGGAAATCCATTATTAGATTTGTATAAGAGGAAACACGGAAGCCGTCGAGTTACTCCTAATGTAGTTCCTGTTTACAACTTGCCCACTCACAGCAGTCTAGGACAGCCTCTGGGTTCACATGTGGTGTGCCTTATCATTCCTGCCACTACTTTACAAAGAATTAGTTGGTTTTAAAAGTTAATTGCTATTATGGTTATCTTCAAAAAGATGCTGAGGTTATTATAGTTGGCTTACTATAATTAGCTCAAATTGGTGACCTCGATTTCCCTGATTTTGTTTCTTCTTAATCATTTGGTTAGGCTTGATGTCTATATTCATGACTACCTGTTGAAAAGGAAATTGCATAATTCGGCAAAAGCTTTCATGAGTGAAGGGAAAGTTGCCACCGATCCAGTAGGTAATGATCTGCTTTGATTCTGTCGTGATAAACTTGATGGTACACAATTTGTTATCCAAAGAACATGTATGTATCTCCATCACTGGATAATTTTTTTAACAAATTTGACAAATTAAAGTTGGAGAGTATTTTTAAATATGCAGCAATTGATGCACCTGGGGGATTTCTTTTTGAATGGTGGTCTGTTTTTTGGGACATTTTCATTGCAAGAACAAATGAAAAACATTCTGAAGCTGCAGCAGCATACATAGAGGTGTCTCCAAATTTCCTTCTCCATTCCATGCTCACACAAAATTTCCCCCCGTTTTGTTTTGGTATCATTTGATGTTAATTTTCTCATTATCATTTCTATTGATTGATAACCAGACTCAGCAGATAAAAGCAAGAGAGCATCAACAAATGCAAATGCAACAGTTTCAATTGATGCAACAACGTAATGCTCAGTTGCAAAGAAGGGACCCTAACCACCCTCCCCTTGGTGGTCCTATCAATGCTATAAATTCAGAAAGGATGATTGGGCAGCCATCAGCCAGTGTATTGGCTATGAAAATATATGAAGAACAAATGAAACATCCCCATTCAATGGATTCTGAGACTTCTCCTGCAATTATGGATGCCAATAGAATGGCGCTTCTTAAGTCAGCATCTAACCATCAAGGGTACGCTAGGGATTACATTTTACTCAATTCATCTCATTGGCCATTTTTCACTCATTTACTTTGTATACATAGTTTTAAGTGTTTTGTACCCCTTCTTTTTGGTTGTCTCAGCCAGCTTGTTCAAGGAAATTCAGGGGCCATGTCTGCGGCTCTGCAGCAAATGCAGGGAAGGAATCAAATGACTACTGTAATGACAATGAGAATATTCATATCCTTAAAATTTGTTAATCTTCTCTATTTCAGATATCAGTGATGTTGATGATATAATCTCCTGGTCTTTTTAGGAAATTAAACAGGAGGTTAATTTGGGAGCAACTCAGAAGTCTTTGCCAATGGATCCTTCATCAGTCTATGGGCACGCTATTCTACAATCTAAGTCTGGCTTGGGGGGTGCAGGTCTGTTGTAATTGTTGAGAAACAAGTTGTGTTTGTTTTTGTTTTATGGTGATTGTTACTATTTTCACTTTCTTATAGACAGATATTCGGAGGACTTTCTGTTGTATACCATTAAATATTAGATGTAACTTTGCTTTCACGTGTATGATTTAAGCCAAGACTTAAGTGAGAGCATCAGTTTTAAGAGAATCTACTGTTTGAGTGTGTTGTTGAAATGCCTGTTAAACAATTCATCCTAATATATTTTGGAAAATATGTCAGTAATGCTGTCAAGTAAGCAAGCAATTAATTTATGGTATTCCTGTTCAATTCAACATAAGATCTATTCTTACTTTCATAATCCCTCGGGTATGGTTACTGTGACCCCCTTTTCGAGGAATTACTCTTCCTCCTGAAGACTGACTTCTTTGAACTCTTTATCTTCTGATTACAGAATTGCACAGTATTTATTTTCTTTTATTTTCAAATTTCAGAGTTTCTATTATTATTTGGCCAGCCATTGCATTTTCCTTTTGGAAGGTAGGTTGGGTTATGTTATATACGAGCTCCTCCTACTTTTTTGGTAATTGTTCTCAGGTTTTAATCAAGGGGTCACCGGTCTACCATTGAAGGGTTGGCCTCTGACGGTGAGTACTTCTAAAACTTACTAGACTGGTTTTTCTCCATCAATTTATCTAGTATTTGTATATCATGTTTGACTTCTACCACTGTCCCGTGATTCAGGGAATTGACCAATTACGACCAAGTTTAGGTTTACAAATGCAAAAGCCAAATCCACAGACGCCAAATCCGTTTTTGTTGGCATCACAGCAGCAACAGGTTTTAGCACAAGCTCAGGCACAAGGAAACCTTGGAAGTTCGCCTAACTTCGGTTTTTCTGGTTTGCCAAGGGGTAGCTTGAATGTTAAAGATGGTCAACCCCCAAGGAATGATGGATCTATATGCTCCCCTGCACAATCTGCTTCTCCGAAGGTAAATTGGAAAACTAAGAGTATGTCTAGCAGGCTAGCATTTCGATATGGTTCTATTTTTTCGTTAGAGTACATGCAATTTATTAGTTATTTTGATTTATGGATTTTGAATTTTTCTGTTTGAATCATATTGGGTTTTATTTTCTATCATGTGCTATCGTCAAAATTTTACATAGGGAGGATACTGGTGGTTCTTCAGTCACATGTTTCTTTATCTTTCACATTTCGAAATAGACAGGATTTCAAGAGGAGATGGGTTTGATTTTCATATAATGTCAAGTTGTGTTTTCCTGCTTATCCTCTTAAAGTCTGTTCAAGCAATTACTTGTTTTGGTAAATGTGTAATCACAGTTATTGCGCTTTATATTATCACTACTGAATTCCTTCTTTACTAGGTAGAGATACGAGGAAAGAAAGTTGACCGCAATATGTGTGATAGTTTGTCTGGGTCGATTTGACCTATGACACTATAAATTAGTTTATTCTAACCGATATGCAGACATGTCCCTTTGCTAAAACAAATTTCTGTGTACAACTGCTGCTTTGCTTAAAATAAGTGTGCCGATGAGCCATGTCTTTACCTCCACAAGCTTTTGGTTGTGTGGTTGTGTGAATTCATCAGTGTCTTCATGGTTGGTAATATTACCTGGTGTATATTTGTTTTTATGAAAACTTTTCTTCCTGTATCTTTGTTTGGCATCCATTGTTGTTCACTGACTTCATTAGGCCATAAGTTGCTATTTTTTGGTGGCTGGTGAGATCATTTGAATTGCGGAGCTGCTATAAACATTTTTCTCTTGTACTTTTCTTGGTATGTCAATAGATGAAGATGGCCCAAATGCAACAGTCTTCTCAACAGCAGGATCAGTTGCAGCAACTTCAACAGGTTTTATCTGGATTCTAAAATCTAATATGTGGAACTTTGTTTGAAATGATGCATTGTTGATACTCATCTTCATCTTTTTTATTAGCATTAGCATCCTTTAATACATTCTATTCTGGCACATCTTTTTCATGGGGCAAGTTAGATGTACTCAATTAATCTTTATTTGATGTAGAATAACCGGAAAAGGAAGCAGCATTCTTTGTCTGGTCCTGCCAATAGTACCGGTACGGGAAATACTGTGGGTCCCTCACCAAGCTCTCCTCAGTCAACTCAGACACCTGCTGATGGAAGCAATTTGCAACAAGTAAATAGCGTTTCGAAAAGCATGATGATGTATGGTTCCGAAGGAGCTGGGCTTGCTTCGTCCACAAATCAGCTGGTAAGTTGGTTAAGTGTCTCATGCACTCAAGTGTTTAGCTTCAAAGAATTGACCTGTAATTATATCTGCCTAATAAATAATTATGTGTACGCAAAATACCATCTCATTCATCCTGTTTCATCATATGGGAATTATAATATGGTCCGAAGGATGGACCAAGCATGGACAATTTCGTTTAAAATTTCATTTTTGATAAAATAATAATTTTTTATTTATTTTATCTATTCCATAGTTAGACTTTTTGGTTCCCGGGTTGCTCTCCAGTTTCCATTTTACTTTTGTGCTTCACAATTAATAAAATTGCTTTGATTATTCCATTTAGATAACTTTTTTTTTTCAAGTATGAAGTCTGTATTAGTGGATGTGCCTCATGAATGATAGCTTTTAAATTCCATAAATGAAGACATTTGAAGCCCCTTATGAGTTGACTATTCATGTAGGATGATATGGAGCCTTTTGTAGCTGTCGGATGTCTGGATGATAACATGGACTCTTTTATCTCGCCTGACGGAGGTGATGGGAGAGATTTATATGGTTCCTTAAAACAAGGAGGCCTTACGGAGCATAAACCGGAGCCTTCTAAGGGTAATAACTAATCATTCCTTGAATCCTGTGCCAATTTTGATTTGTTGCTACAGTTTCAGTTAGAAGTTGTCAGAATCTCTATTTCAGGTTTTTCCTTTGGAGAGGTTGGTTGTATAAGGACAAGAAATAAAGTTACTTGCTGCCACTTCTCTTCGGATGGGAAGTTGCTAGCTAGTGCTGGACATGACAAGAAGGTAAACCCGTGAAATACGTTTAATCAGATATGGAAATTTAGTTTACGGTAGCCAGCTGACAAGTAAATTTTCATATAAGCTTCAATCTGATTTCTCACATTGGTCTTGGTTTTGTCATCTTACAAACAATGTCCTCCTTTAAGATATCTTTTCCATTAATTTGCTCCTGCTACGTGTTAGGCTGTATTATGGAACATGGATACCTTACAAACAGAAAATACCCCAGAAGAACACCAATGTCTGATCACAGATGTAAGATTTAGGCCTAATTCTACTCAACTGGCAACAGCATCATTTGACAAGTCTGTGCGGTTGTGGGATGCGGCCAATGTAATTTTTTCCTCCCTCCTGTTTTCGTATTAGATTTAAATTTCACTTTTTCGCTATTATGTTTGTAGCCTCGCATCTTCAAGCCCAGCTTCTATCATAACTAAGGTTTTTCACCTCTTTTTGTATTGCAGCCAAGCTATTGTTTACATGCGCATACTGGGCACAGTTCACATGTTATGTCTCTAGATTTCAATCCGAAGAAGAGCGATCTTTTCTGTTTTTGTGATAGTCACAATGAAATCCGCTACTGGAACATCAACCCGTTTAGTTGCGCTCGAGTTTCTAAGGTTGGGTTCTTTGGTCTACTCCCTTTTGCAACCTACATGTATACATATGTGTTCACTTTTTCTCGAAACTGCTCTGTCCTATTATTGAAACTTGGTTCTTCTTTATTCGGTTTAGCAAGGAGGCAGTGCTCAAGTGAGATTTCAACCAATCAGTGGGCACTTACTTGCAGCAGCATCAGATAAGGTGGTTTCCATATATGACGTGGAAACTGACAGACAAACACATTCTTTCCCGGTTTGTATTGCTTCTTCTCTAATTTGATGATTGTATGCTCAGAACTCTATCTTTGTGTGGGATAAATAATTTTTGTTTTGAAAATCAGGAACACTCTGAAGTGGTGAATTACCTGTGTTGGGATCTCCACGGAGACTTTCTGGCATCTGTGAATGAGGAATCTGTGAAAGTGTGGTCTTTAACCACTGGGAACTGCATTAAAGAGCTCAGTTCCAACGGCAATCAGTTCCATTCTTGTGTTTTCCATCCAAGTTATTCAGCTCTTTTGGTGATTGGTGGACTTCGGGTACTTACTTTCCTTTTAGTTTATTTCCGCCGATAAAGAATGTCTTGACTATATCTGTAGCAGTTTACTTCCATTGCTTTCCTTAAACAACTGGTTTTTTATAGCATCTTCGTGACTTACCTCTTAGGATAAAGGAAATAATTATCGTCTCTATAACATAGCTTCTCAATGCTTCTGACTTCACATACTCTTATTGC
>MKEJ01074170.1:0-19160 GCA_001753735.1 Embelia ribes | reverse complement strand
TAGCAATTGACTTATTTGGAATAAGTTGACATATTACTCATAACAGTTGACTTATGTGAGTTGTATTGTTCACATAAGTGACTTATTCACAATCAATCAACTGATTGGTACTATCAGTTGACAAATCCCCTGCAGAATGCATTTCCAACCTATCAAAATACAAAACACTAAGGCATTGATACTAATGCCTCCCAATGCTAAATCTACACTATACAACTCGCATACCATGCCATAACACTATGCACAACATGCCACGCTATACCTATGACATACTACACAATAATAATTTTATAAATACAACACATGATATTATTATTAAAAGAAAAAAATTAACTCGGAATTTCCGGGACTTTACATATGATGCTGAAACTTATAGTGGTTTGGTAATAATTTTGCCGATGGTGTATCAATAAGGTCCCTATCTCCACTTCTTTAAGGATGATCGGCTTGAGTTTCCTTTAGTATGATGTAAAACCTTTATACCCTAAAGAGCCGATTAGATTTCCCAAGTCCTAACCTAGACCATTTCCGAATTTTTAGCAGGTACACTTGAAACTGTTTATATTTGATCTACCCGACCGAGTCCCTAGTTCAAGCTTATAATCACAATTCGAGTGTAATGCTCCTCAAACTACCCAACTCACTCAAGAAATGAAATCCGTAGTTTATCAATCACTTCCGATGATTACAATAATGGATTACAAGAATGAAAAACCTCATTTAACCCTTATACAATCAGAAATTTGAATGCTAATACAAATGTAAGAGCTTAAAAGAGAACTTGAGAGATTTTTACTTTTAACTTTTGCTTTTGGTTTATGAACACTTGTTAAGTATCAATCGTAATCTTCAATGGAGTGTTGATGGAGTATGTATATGATAAGAAGTGGACAAAGACATTTATAGGTCTGCTATAGGGTGAAGATAATAAGTCGTCGCAAGTCATAATTGTAGAAAGCAAAAATTTTCTTATTTGTTGTTGTCTGGTGATACAAAGTCGAAAGTCCGACCGTTGTCCATCGGCGAGTGGCCTATCGGGCACCCATTGGACACAGTGTAATGCCTTAAAAAACTTTTAACTTCTTGGCTCAAATGCTTGACTTTGTCCAAAGGTCCAACCCTTTTGTTCGATGCCTTGGGTATTCTGACAACCCGTCGGACAAGACATCATATCTTCAACTTGATTTGCCTCGAGTCACAATGTTTTGAATCCTTTTCATACTTTGTCTTTTGCTCATTTTGTAGTAATTCTTACTTTTCCAAACATTCAATCAAACATTAGTAAGCCAATTGAGTAAGATTTTGTTTATTTGTGTTAACAAAAATATTTGTTATCATCTAAAAATCACAACTTTTCTTTTTCAAGAATATGATGATGACAAATATATATAGACAAATAAACATAATCTTGCTCCCCCTATATAAGTGCAAATAATTTATAATCAAATTATTATGAAAAAATGAATATTAACAAGTTATGCTTAGAATAATATAGATCAAGTATGATGTCAAAAAAATCATCAATAATGAGAATGACAAAGAATGATTACAAACAAAACGTGATATACTCAAAGCATGGATTCTAATAACATGAGTGTTAATGATAGAATGATAACACAATCATTGTTACAAACAACCATTATAACCAATGCTTGAAACAACGTAATGTTATAAGAATAATAATATGAAAATTGTGAAAATTCTTAATACAATAATCATTAGTTCGGTTCATCCAAATAAATAATCTTGGGTTCAGCAAAAATTATTTAATTCTTCAATTGATCAATATTTTCGCTTGTCCCCTTTTACATTAGTGAAGGAACAAAACCGAATCGGTCATGTTACTCAATTTTGACCATTATATTTAACTATTATGATCACCTAAACTTGACAAAAGAACAATCTTTAGAGTGTGGGCAAATATTTCGTGTGTTTTACGTGACCACATAAGATAACATAAGTTGAATTTGTTTGTAATATCATGTGAATAACATTTGCGAGCCTTTTGGCAAGTAATTTGACCTGCAATGGACAATTATAATAAATTGAAAACAATGGAGACCATATAATGATTAATGACAAAAAGTCAAATAACATGCATATTCAAAAATGAGCTATTAGTACTTTTTTTTATTTGCATTTTACCTAATGTTTTGTCTGGGCTAGCATTGTGTAGGTCTTGCTTGCCGCATTTATAGTTCCAGTATTTTTTTCTAAGTTTGTAACTGAATTTATTTCGGCAGGTTAAAAGGGAATTCTTAGATTTTGTTTATACTGAATTTAGTAAATTAATTAAATAAAATGAAAATGAAAATAATTTTACAAATATGCTAAATTCTTCGCAAGCATTTTTTGTAATTGAAAAAAAAAACTAGATACGCCCATCTTAAATTTTTTTATATTTTAATTATATCAAACAAAAAAAAAAACTAAATTTAAAGCTAACCAACCGAATATGCTCAACTTTTAAGTAAAGCGTACGAAGGCTTGAAATTAAAAATTACTACCAACCAAGCTCAAGTGTGAGTTAACTAGGTTCCATAAGAAAGATCTTTGACATTAATCTTTAAAAGTATTTGAAGGAAAACGAAGAAAATTTCTTATATGAGGAAATGATAGCTTCCGCAAACCAACCACTACAAATTGGAACTAGCATAAGAGCATTCACATCTAACTCACCAAATTTCCCAATTCTTGCTTTCGGTTTCACTTCCGAACTCACTGTATTTTGAATTACAAGTTTGATATTATCATATTTTCACTCCTGCTCTGTGACCTGGTAACTTAAATTCACACTAATCTTTCTCATTTAATTTTTATGTTTTACTTTTTATAAACTTAATTCTTATACTATAAATTAACATTTTAGAAATCACTCACACCAAACGTTCTAAAAAAATTGTTAAAACTTACTAGGATAATTATATATATTACAATAAAATATAAATAATTAATTTTCTTAATCTTAACCAATATTTAAAGATTTACTAAAAAGTTTTATTTTTTAATAAAGAAGTTGTAAATTGTAAGTTTCTCCATTGATAAATATATTGTATCATTCCTTAAAAGATTTCTAGAAATCCAAAAAATAAAACACAGATTGGTGCAAGATATTTCCCTCTACTTTATTTTCTCAAAGAATGAATATATGATTTAAATAAATGCATGTATAAAAGAAGCTGGGCCCCAATTTTGTGGGCCTAAAATGTTAGACTAATTTCTCACAAAGGATGGTCCATAAATCAACTCCCGGTTTCTCTGCGATGATTCCGGTGTTTTTTGTTTTTAAATAACGATGACACCTAAGATTAGTCTCTAATTAATAATCTTTTAATTGATTGATTGATAAAAATGTTTTAACAAATCTTCAATCTAATAAGAAAACTATAATAATATATGTTCTCAAAATCATGTACAAAATGCTTAACACACTTAGGTGATACTGTCTTATTTATTGATATTTTTCTAAAAAATAGTTAAATCGCGGTACAATATGTTGCAACATAAGTATCAGTATACTTTTGCTATATGATGATAATGACGGATCCAAAATTCTATGCTAGGGGGTAGAACCCATATATTACACATACCATTACTATTTGTTTCTCAGAAAAGTCATGTAAGGAAAATTTATTAAAAAATTTAATTTTACACATACATTTTATTAATTTTTTTGAAATCAAGGTTAAATATAATAAAGAGAAGAAAATTTTATTGAGGGGTGTCAAATAAACAGTACCAATTATATATAGAGCTGATAAGTCTTGCACAATCGGGTAACATAAAATCAAATCTCTATAAGAATAATCTAATCCATTAAATCAATCCGAATACTAGATATAAAAAATATATATTTTTTAAAAACTAAATGAATAAAATTAAATCTAATATATTTATATAACATTGTCCGGCAATTTAATTATTTTTCTAAGAAGAAATGATAAAACAAATTTTCAATCTCTTTGTGTGTCAAAGTTGTTACGATGGGTGAATGTGATGTTGAGAATAACATAATGAATAGTATTTGGAGGGAATAGGATGCACTCGTGTGGGGGTGCATATATGTACAAAATATACCCCACCACACGTACAAATTGACAAAAATTTTGGTCATGTATATATATATATATATATATATAATATTTGCTTTCATCATTTTTTTATGCCATATAAAATGAAAATGCTGTTAACACCCATGGTATGGTATCAAACTATCAATACAGGTAGTATGGCAAAATATTGTGAATCGAATCCATCCAATTTAAATTTTTTTCCAAAACAATAAATATTTATAACTTAAATCTATGAAACTCTACTGAGACATCTCAGTCTTTTTAAATCAAAATGGAGTTGTAAGGGTGTGAATTACACTAATAGTCTCCATACTTTCAAGTAAAATTCTATTTGGTCCCCGTTATCTCAATTCCTAATAATCCCATATTTTGAAAAAGTGATACAATATTTAAGAAATATTACGTGTTACATAAATTATCAGAAAGATATATTATATCCATAAATATATCTCATACTGGTGGAATCATATGATTTTGTCTCATTTAAAATGTCTCCAAACCTATATTAAGGACCGATGGCATCATTCAGTATATGATTACAATTCAAACTCTGGGAACCTAATAGAATTTCAAGTGAAACTATGAGGATCATTAGTGTAACTAGCCCTATTTATAATTGTGTAACATGAAGAAAACATATTGCATCTCATTTTTCAAATAGCCATTACGCACATAAATTTTTTGTAATTAATCACTATATACTATTATTTTTTTCAATCAATTATATTAGTCAATTAAGATATTATTACTTGTAAAAAAATTCTCACATGCTATTCACACGAGGTTAAATTAGTTTTAACTTGTATCAACATTTATTGAACATTTAAAACTCGTAATATACTAACTCAAATTTGCTAAAAAAAAAATAATAGCTCGTAATAGATAAAATTTTGAGTTTGGATGAACCTTGATAGTTAATCTAAACTCAGAGCTAGTTTAGAATCACTTGAATAAAATTTGAGAATTTTTTTGGTTGATAATTTTAATGAAATACTCTGTATACTAAAGTATGTGGAAGTTGAATGAAATAAATAGTTTGTTAATGTAAATAAAAAATTAGATAGTATATTATGACTAATTGGGAGGTTATTCTTGTTATGAATGATAGCAAAAAGCTGACTTGGTTTTAAAAATCACCATAAAAATGAAGAAATGATTACTGCAAGCAAAAATTTAATCTTTACCAAACATCTTATGTCATAATTTTTATTTATTTTTAAATCCAGAAATAACACTACCAAACATCAATTCAAAATTTGTCCATGCTATAGATCAAATACCCCTTACTTTGTTCCTAATATTAATGCTCCCTCCATCCAATAATACTCGTTTTTTATTATGGATATTTAAAAAAATATTGTCTATTTCTTATTTTTTTTTTAAATTTAAATGCATTACGCATGCTCTAATAAATTATATGGAAGAATAGGAAAAAAATTAATATGAATTAATTTGGTAATTTATTTTTAATTTTTTGTTAAAATTGTACTTGTTATTTCTAGACGGAAAAATTAGTTTTTTTATTTTATTTATAAACATCAATTTATCAATTTTTTCTTTAAATTAGATAACATTTGCCTATCTCGCTTAAAAAATAAATAACGTTTGTTATTTTAATTTAAATAAATTGAATATATTTATTTTTTTTTTAAAAAAAAAACTGAATACTAGATACTCACGCCAAAGCTCCAACCCAAAAATCTCGCGCCCTATGTTTTTTAAAGTTTTAATGTATTCTCTATCCTATATATAAATAAAGACAAAAACTCCACTAGAAATTATAGTAATATTTTATATATACTATGCCAGTCCACCTATATATTTTTTATTCAATTTTGTAAAGCCATGTTTCAATCAACTTTTAACAACAGTCCAACGTGGCTTGACTTTGGTTTATACTTAATTTATCTTTTCATATTTTGAAAATTATGGTGATGGTGCTATTGACCAAAGTGAATGAATTAAAGTTATTTACACACGTAACTATAAAGTAAATGAACAAAATTTATCAAGTGTGGAAATATCAAGATTAAGATTAGTTTAGTTTAGTTACAACTTTTTGTCAAATTATTTTTGACAAGGTTTTGTTTGGTTATTGTTTTTAATAATTTAATTTATTTTTAGCAGAAAAAAAACGATTGATACAGTAGGCTTAAAACTAATAAATAAATATTTTTTTCACCAAAATAAAACTAATAAACTTAAATATTGAATTTGTTTTTTCAAAATTTAATAGTTTTATATATTAATATTTTTTATGTATAAAAATGACTTTTCGGATAGTTCTGATGTGATATATTTTATTTTTTAAGATATATAAATTTTAAAAATAAAATGGGTTACTATTAGAAAACTTAATTATTGCTTACTGGTCATGGAATCTGCTAGAGTTGGATTGATAGTTACAGTTTGAATAAGAAATGTTTCCGAAAGTACATCTCATAGATGATAAAATTTTAAAAATATTAGTTCGAAAAACAGTGATATAATTAATATATACGTATTTTGGATTGCAAAAAAAAAAAAAATATGGTAATTTACACTTTGCCCCAACAAAGTGTGTGACAATCTCAGAATACCACCTCAGGTTACGGAAATTACACTATGCCCCAAGTCACAATCGAAGTTTTGACTCAAACGTAAAAAGACAACAACGCCCTCCATAAGATATTATCCTCTTCCTATTAGTTCATCTTTGAATTAACTTAAAGTTTTTATTATTACATATTTACTAAATTATTTTAGAACTAAATTTATCTGGGTAAACATAATTCTTTTAGTTTATGATACCAATTATTGTTAGAGAAATAAAAATTATATTGAAATTGGCATTTTTCTATATGTTTTTGTTTTTCTTCTGATAGTTTCATTTGTGAATCTAGAAAATTAATATTAAAAATTTTACAAAATTTTTGCATACTAAATCTCAATGGAGTTGCAATTGTATTTTCAAGTTGTTAACAATAATGGTGTTATGTAACATTTTAAAGCTTTGTGAGTTGGCTTTATGACTCGTGTCAATTTAGAACGTAAGGCTAAAACATTTGTAATTGATGTGGATTTATAATTTTGAATATTACAAATCTTTCACAATCTTATAATAAGAGAATTAATTTGTTTAAATTGAAAAAATTATTTCTTTTTTAGTTTGTTTGCAAAGAATTAAGAATTATCTTTTTTTATGTCAAATTGAATCATAATATTTTATTATTATTCAAAAATCAGTTATTTGAAAAATATAAAAATTACTCATAAATAATTTAAAACATGAGTGCTATGAGTTAGTTTTCAATACTAAAGGTACAAACCTTTATAATAAAGTTAATGGTCCGAGGTCCAATAACAAAAAAATATTCACACATTGTAAATATATGAAATTGAATATGCTATTTAATAGCATATTATATTAAATATATTAAATTGATTGAGCTATTTTGGAATATATAAGATAATGGGATTGGTTTAAGGGCATTGGGCATTGATAGGGACATTGCACGTCAAACTCAACTTTCACTTTGTACTCCAAATTTCAGGAGTAAGATGCAATAGATAATAAACCGCAGGGGGATAATATAATTTCAAAAACCGCAGTAGGTAATCTAAAATTGACCTAAAACTCATGGAGGCAAAGTGTAAATTACCCAAAAAATATATGAATTATTCATATTGCTAGTCTTCAAAATTGGTAGCTGCGGCTAAAGGTGAACTCTAGCCACAAAATATAACCGAGAAAAAAAAATATTATTCTTATATTCATAATTTTTATAATAAGATTTTTTTCCATCATATTTCTTACGAAAAACTCTTTTATCAAGCATATTATTTAAAAATTAATTAGTGGAATTTATTGACGATAAAGTGGGGAAACAATAGAGAGAATGGGGAAAAAGAAGGATGGAGTTGCCTCTCGTGCACTCAATAACTCAGTAGACATATATATATATATATATATATATATATATACATATACATGCATGTATATTCAACCCACAATTACATCATACCACGTCTTCTGCATTGAAATTGGGGTATCTCTGTAAATATATGTTACACACCAACACGTATGCATTTAATTGTTCATATTTTATGCAACCATAGGTGATTAATTCCAAATTGCGAAAGCAAAATTTAATATATATAATTATAAAATTATATTTATATTTTTTATTACTATTGGATTATATTTTCTAGTCCATAATTAATACACCATTAAACCAAAGAGAAATATTACATCAATCTAAAATTTTTACTCAATTCTCTTATCCGTTGATGTAACAACAAAAATATTTGAATGTGATTAATTTTTAGTTACATGACATTAATGACTTGAATTAATATTCACACATTAATCACTTGAATTAATATTCATTTATCAGATAAAAAATTTCAATATATATTGCATCGCTGTAAAGCATATATATATATATATTTATATTGAATTTGTTGTGAGAGAGACAGAAAGAGAGAGGTGTGAGAGAATCAAAGCCTCCCCCCAACTTTATTGACTGGACCCCAAAATTGACAAAAGACAAATACACTGAGCCCCGCCCACACGGGCATGCGTTTTATTCTACAATTTAGAAATTAAATACTAATAACCTTCCATAACAAGAAAAAGAAAATACAAGTTTTTGTTATTTTTCTTAATACAATTTATGTTATCTGGTATCCTTGTTCTTTCTTTATTTTTTTAATGATATGTTATTCTTAGATTCAATTTCTTGGATAATACTATTAACGCAATGTATGACTTAAATTATCGTATATATCTAAATGTCTATAAATATCGACACTCATTCAACTCCAAGTATTGTATTTTGTGAACTGCATTACAATCTGTTCAATTCAAATTATCTAAACAATACAAGGTGCTAATAAATCTCTAGTTCAAATTGTCTAAATAATATTATTTTCAACCATAAACTATGAAAAATTAAATGGAAACGCTGGATAAAATCCCATAGAACATTTATTAGTGTTGAAAAATTTATAATTTTTCATGTGGTTTTATGAAATTAGAACTCGTGAAAATTACTAATTTTGAGTTATTTTTTATATGGAGTACGCAATATTTTTTTTCGTTATTGGATGAGTTTTAAAACTCGTAATGCGAGATTTGTAACAGAATATTATATCATCAAAACCATAAATGGTGTAAATGAAAATTGGTTTCAAAGTGATTTATTTAAATAGAATTAAAGTGGGATGTCTAAGCTATGTGGAAATTATACCGTATCGATTAGACAAAGGCTTATTCTATTGTACAAATACAATAATAAGTGCTACTAGAGGTGTAATCTAATGTGACACATACACATAGAGGTATAAACACCACACCACACACGCGCACGCATCGTTCATCAATCCAGCCGGGTTGGGATCTGGGTCTCCTCAACCATGTCAGGGTCTGAGAGGCTTGGGTTGGGTGTGTGTGTATGGTTGTAACCAAGTATTTTTATTAAATAGTTTCGAAAATTACATAAAGACGCTATAAGTTTCAAATAATTATAAGAATTCCAACATCGGATTTAACTAGAAGTGTAATATAGTGTGACACATACACATGGATGTGAAAGCACCACGCACGCGCAGTCCGGCCAGGCCGGTGCCGGGCTCAGGCCCTGGGCATAAACTTAGGCCTAAGCCTGGACTTAGTACTTATGGCACGTTAGACGCGTCCTTGTTCGATTCCGGAATTGGGTCAAAGTTCGAGGTCAAGGCTCAGGTTGGGTGCGTGTGCTTGTGCATGGTTCGGATCAAGTATTTTAATTAAATAATTTTGAAAATTACATAAAGACCTCATAGGTTTTAGAAAATTGCAAGAAAGTCCAATCTCGGATTCCTTGCAGCTATTATTCTGTAACTAAATCCCTACTACCCCATTAACCTTTGCATTAAAGAGTATAACTAAATGTGTAATCTAGTGTGATACATGCACATAGAAGTGGAAGCACCACGCCTGCCATCCTGCCGGCAGAGGCCGGGCTCGGGCTCGGGCTCGGGCTCGAGGCCTGGGCGTGATAATTGGTTGTGTATTGCGCATCTAACCCGTCCTTGTCCTTGTCCTTGTCCAATTCCGAAACTGGGTCAAGGTCTGATGTAGTTTAGACCAAATATTTTAAGTAAATACTTTTAAAAATTATATAAAGACCCCAGAAGTTTTATAAAATTTCAAGAAATTTCAACCTCGGATTCCTTGCAACTATTATTTAGTAACTAAATGCCCACTAACAACACTAACCTCTGCATTAAATAGCGGAACTAGAGGTGAAATCTAGTGTGACATATGCACATGAAGGTATAAGTACTGCTCGTGCGCCGTCCGTTAGACTAGGCCAAGGCCGGGCTCGGGCTTGGGCTTGATGCCTAGGCTTAGGTTTGGTAGCTGGTTGCGCATAGCACATTAGACGCGTCATCTTCCTTATCCGATTCCGAAATTAAGTCAGGGTCCGAGGTTAAAGCTCGGACTGGGTGAGCGTGTATAGTTCGGACCAAATATTTTAATTAAATAGTTTCAAAAATTATATAAAGACCCCATATGTTTTAGAACACTATAAGAAAATCCAACATCGGATTCATTGAACTATTATTCTGTAACTAAATACCCACTAACCCCACTAACTTTTGTATTAAGGAGCATAACTAGAGGTGTAATCTAGTATGACATATGCATATGGAAATGGAAGCACTACACGCGCATGCCGTCTGGCTGGGACTGAGCTGGGCTTAGGCTCGGAGCATTGGCCTGGACTTGGTAGCTGGTTGCGCATGGCGCATTAGACGCGTCCTTTTCCTTATCAGATTTTGAAACCGGGTCATAATCTGAGGTCAAGGCTTGGGCTGGGTGTGCGCGTGTGGTTCAAACCAAGTATTTTCATTAAATACTTTTGAAGATTACATAAAAACCCCATAAGTTTTATAAAATTGCAAGAAAGTCCAATATGTGAGTCCTTATAGCTATTATTCTGCATCTAAATGCTCACTAACCTCTGCATTAAGGAGTATAACTAGAGTTGTAATCTAATGTGACATATGCACATGGGGGATAGAAGCACCACCCACGCGACGTCCTTCTGACCAAGTTGGGGTCGGGCTCGATCTCGAGCTCAGGGCTTGGGTCTGGACTTGATAGATGGTTGCTCTTTGCTCGTTGACGCGTTCTTATCCTTGTCTGGTTCCGGAATAGGATCAGGGTCAGGGCCCGAGGTCAAGGCTCGGGCTGGGTGCGAGTGTGTGGTTCGAACTAAGTATTTTAATTAAATACTTTTGAAAATTACATAAAGACCTCAGAAGTTTTAGAATATTGTAAGAAAGTTCAAAATTAGATTCCTTGCAGCTATTATTTTGTAGCTAAATGCCTACTAACCCTCACCAACCTCTGCATCGTATATTTGCGGTTTAATAGAGCGGTCACAAAATTACTTTATTTTTAATTAAAATGCTTGTCAATTTCTTATGCCCTTGTAACTTTCAACTTTAAGTGTAACTAAGTAACAATTATGAGATATTATGTTACATTTGATCAATATGAAAACTACTTATAATTTTTTAGAATTATTTGTATAAATTTTTAAACAAATTTAAAATACCGAGACGAATATGTGATTAAAGAAACACAATTACGAGATATTATTATCCATAGACACATTAAATTTGTTTTGACATTGCTAACATTTTGTTAACATTTTTGTTATGAAGTTATGATCCATATATATTTCATCCCATTTCTTGTACTCCTATTTTGTGGTATTTTTTAATGAATATTAGAACTAATTTATTTTTTACTAGTTAAGATTAACTTTGCAATTTATTTTTGTTAGAGTAGTCATGTTATAAATGATGAGTTCAAATACAATTATATTATGAAAAATTAATCTAGTGAGATTAACTATCAATTTAACTTTTAAAATAATGATAAATAAAATTACAAGTCAAGATTAATTTTGATAAATTAATAATAATCTTCTTCTTCTCTTCCGAATATTTTTACCAATTAGTACTAATATTTTTCTTAAGAATTTTTTCATTCAAATAGCCTAAACTCAAAAACATCTGTACATGATATATTCCTTTTATACTAACAAAAATTTACAAAGAAACATACTAAAAGAAGTTATCTTTTATTAATGAAAATTAAAATTTTTTAATCATAAATTTATATCCAAAAAAGTTTTTTTTTACCATATACTAGTTAAATATTTTATTTTAATTATGTCGCTTTTATAAAATTCATATGCGTAGTAAATTTAAAAGTTAAACCCATAATATGGACAAACCCCTTCTAAAATTATGGAAGTAGTGATTTACTTTTATTTTTTCTGCATATGTCACTTTTTCTTCTACCAGCTCTCTCTCTCTTTCTCTTTCTCTCTCTTCCCCAATCACTTTTACACCCTGAAAATTGTCTATGTTCTTCTGGGTTTAGCTTCTCATCACTGGAATTTCAGATTAAGGTACTCCAAGTTCTTTTTTATTTTTTATTTTTAAAAATTATTTACATTAGATGCGCACTTATACGTGTATGTATATGCGACACTATAATAATATTCTCACTCACCCCTTGTGACGGCCGACAGCTCTGAACATCGTACCCACAAACTTAAATTCTTTGTTTCTTTGTTTCTAATTTTTGTCTAGTTTTTGTAAGTATATAGTAATTTAGTTTTTTTTTTTTTTTAAAACTCTGATTTGATACATAGACTCTTTTTTCTTTAGTTTTTAGGAAAGTTCAGACGATTAAATCCTAATTTTTGTCTTATTTTAGTACATATCGATCAATTGAGTTATAATCTCTGGTTTCCTAGAGATACTCTGTTTTTCTAATTTTAGTTTAATTCATGATTAAGTTCTAAATTTTGTCTAATTAAGCAGGTTTATTACGAAGTAGAGTAGAAACAGGGGAAGTATTGAAGCTGCAGCTCCCAATTTGGAGAGATAAATAGCAGAGAGAGAGAAAGAAATAATTTCTAAGTAATTTTTTGGGGCTTGAAGCAAAAATATTGGAAAATGAAGAGAAAATGGAAAGAATTTAGAAACCCAATTTTCACTCTCATCATTTTTCTCACTCTGTTTTGTTCAATCGAATCGAGGAAATTATTTTCTGAAAATGAAGATTTATTTTCTTTAATTTCATTCAAAAATTCCTCAATTTCATCAGACCCAAATGGGATTTTATCAAATTGGGACCCGAATTCATCCTCCCCCTGCTCCTTCGCCGGCGTCACCTGCTCCGCCGCCGGCCACGTCATCGCCGTCGACCTCTCCGACGCCTCCCTCTCTGGCACACTCAACCTTGACAAAATTACAACCCTGCCCTTCCTCACCCACCTCAACCTCGCCGGAAATTTATTCTCCGGCGACCTCTCCGGCAAACCTCCGCCGCAGTGCCGCCTCGAAAGTTTGAATATATCCAAAAATCTCATCTCTGGTGGGGTATTAAATCTCCCTCCCTCTATTTCTCTCCTCGATCTCTCTTGCAACAGTATTTCCAACCAATCCCTGTTTTCTCTCTCTCTCCCCAAAACCCAAAACCTCAATTTTCTAAATCTCTCCCACAACAAGATGACTGGAGATATAGAATTTTTCTCAAACCTCCCACAAACCCTCAAAACCCTAGATCTCTCTCGCAACAATTTCACTCAAAACCTCACCAATTTGCAGTTCAATAGCTGCAAAAACCTCTCTGTTCTCAATCTCTCTCACAATGCTCTGTACTCCTCTGTTTTCCCAGCCAATTTGATGAGCTGCCCACTTCTCGAGGATCTCAATTTGGGTTACAATCTGCTCGAATTCGAAATCCCGGGAAGTTTATTTGATAATTGGAAGAATTTACAAAGGCTAAATTTCGCAAAAAATCGACTATTTGGGGAAATTCCGATTGATTTGGGTGAAAATTGTGGGAAAATCGAAGAGCTTGATTTATCGGGGAATAGTCTAGTTGGCGGGTCACCTTCGAGTTTTTCCAATTGTACGTCGATGATTAGTCTTAATCTCGGTAACAATCAGCTATCGAGCGATTTTCTCGGTGTAATCAATTATCTCCCGAGTTTGATATATCTCTATTTGCCTTTCAATAATTTAACCGGTGATGTACCGCTATCGATATCGAATAATTCGAAGATTGTAGAATTAGACCTAAGCTCTAATGGGTTTAGAGGTAAAGTTCCATCTGGGTTTTGCTCATCATCATCATCTTCCCCTGTTATGGAGAAGTTGTTATTGGCTAATAACTATTTCTCGGGTGTGGTCCCATCGGAGCTCGGAAAATGCAAAAATTTACGACAAATCGATTTGAGCTTCAACGAGCTTAGCGGCGAAATCCCTATCGAGATTTGGAATTTGCCGAAAATATCGGATTTGGTGATGTGGGCTAATAATCTAACCGGAGAAATACCTGAAGGGATATGCATCGATGGGGGGAATCTTCAGATGTTGATCCTCAACAATAATATGATCTCGGGTAATCTCCCCCGTTCGATTTCGAATTGTACGGACATGATTTGGATTTCTCTCTCGAGTAACCGTCTCACCGGCACCATCCCTCCCAGAATCGGGAATTTAGTGAACCTCGCGATTCTCCAATTGGGTAACAATTCTCTCTCGGGTGAGATTCCCAGGGAACTAGGTGATTGTCGGAGCCTTATTTGGCTTGATTTGAATAGCAATGGTTTTACCGGTCAAATCCCGTTTGAGATTTCTGAAAACACAGGTTTTGTAAATCCCGGACCTGTTTCTGGGAAACAGTTTGCTTTTGTGAGAAATGAAGGTGGGACAGCTTGTCGAGGAGCTGGTGGGCTAGTCGAGTTCGAGGGTATTCAGGCTAACAGGCTCGAGAATTCCCTGATTGTTCATTCCTGCCCTGTGATTAGAATATATACGGGTGTTGCAGTCTATACGTTTGTTGCCAATGGGAGCATGATATATCTCGATTTATCTTATAATATGTTATCGGGTACTATCCCCGAAAACGTGGGCTCGATGAATTTTTTGATGGTGTTGAATTTAGGGCACAATAATTTAACCGGAAACATACCGTTTAGCTTCGGAGGTCTAAAAGCTGTCGGTGTGCTTGATCTCTCTCACAACAATCTACAAGGGTTGATTCCGGGATCATTAGGGGGTCTTTCGTTTTTGAATGATTTCGATGTGTCGAATAATAACCTAAGCGGGGTTATCCCTTCGGGTGGGCAATTGACTACTTTTCCATCCTCGAGATACGAAAACAATACGGGCCTTTGCGGGGTTCCCTTAGCTCCTTGCGGGACGGGAAATGGGCCACACCATTTACCGATTTCGAATCGCCAACGAGGTAAAAAAGAAGCATTAACCGCAGAAATGGTTGCCGGGATCGGTTTATGTCTATTTTGCATTTTTATGCTCATTTTAGCCCTTAACAGGATGAAAAGGAAACAAATTAGCGAAAGGAAAGGGGATAAGTTTATCGAGAGCCTACCTACTTCGGGTAGTAGCAGTTGGAAATTTTCCGGTGTGGCCGAGCCTCTAAGCATTAACGTTGCAACATTTGAAAATCCGCTTCGAAAGCTAACTTTTGCCCATTTGCTCAAAGCTACTAATGGTTTTAGTTCCGAGAGCTTGATCGGATCTGGAGGTTTCGGTGAGGTGTACAAGGCGCAACTAAAGGATGGCTCGGTCGTTGCTATAAAAAAGCTCATACACGTCACAAGCCAAGGGGATAGGGAGTTCATTGCTGAAATGGAAACAATCGGGAAAATCAAACACCGAAATTTGGTCCCCCTTTTGGGTTATTGCAAAGTCGGAGAGGAAAGGCTTCTCGTTTACGACTACATGAAATGGGGCAGCTTGGAATCGGTTCTTCACGAAAGAAAAGGATCAAAACTAGATTGGGTATCAAGAAAAAGTATAGCGATTGGGTCGGCTAGGGGACTTGCATTCCTTCACCATAGTTGTATCCCTCATATAATTCATAGGGATATGAAATCGAGCAATGTGCTTTTGGACGAAAATTTCGAGGCTAGGGTATCGGATTTCGGTATGGCTAGACTCGTAAATGCATCAGATACGCATTTAAGTGTAAGTACATTAGCGGGTACTCCGGGCTATGTTCCTCCCGAGTATTACCAAAGCTTTCGTTGCACTACAAAAGGAGATGTTTATAGCTATGGTGTTATTTTGCTCGAGCTTTTATCTGGGAAAAGACCGATCGATCCTTTGGAGTTTGGCGACGATAACAATTTGGTTGGATGGGCGAAACAGCTTCACAAAGAGAAGAGAATTCATGAAATTTTGGACCCGGAATTGGTTTCGAAAGAATCGAGTGGGGCTGAGTTGTTCCAGTGTTTGAAAATCGCTTTCGAGTGCTTAGACGATAGGCCTTTTCGAAGGCCGACGATGATTCAAGTCATGGCTATGTTTAGAGGTCTCCACACGGATTCGGAAGGTGATGTTCCCGATGATGTGTCATTGAAAAGTAATGTAATCGAAGAGCAACAATAGAAGGAAGTTTAGTGTCGAACGAACCCGAGTTACATTTGCGATACACGTCGAAAATGAGATGCAATTGTTTGCTCAAGGGTTAGCGTTATTGTAAATAATAGAATGATGGAGATGATTTTTGAAGGTTATGTAGAAGGTAAAGTTATGATATTTTCATAAAACAATTGAAATTGTTCATTTATGTACTTGTTGTGTTTCCTGTCACTTTATACTTAGGAAATTCATGAGAATAAATATGTAAAGAAAAATGATTTTAAGAAGATAAATAAGTAAAGAAAAATAAACTAGAATAGTTAAGGAAATAGATATCGACTATAGAGATCAGAGCTTCTTCCTTTGAAGACTATATCTATGGTTTTTAGGGGCGACCCCTCGAGTTCCACTCTGATCAAGAGATTATAACCGATCAAACTTCCGGGTGTCATCCAACCGTTATAACACTTCAGAGTTTTCGAACCTAATCTTTTCACAAAAAAGTTTACTAACTCTAAACTATTCTTTTATTTAAGCCTCCAAAATTTGAAACCAATTTTGACTTCAGCTTTCCAGACACGATGGGACAGATTGGAGCGTTTGTTTCTCCATTAATCAAAATTTCCAAGTTTTGGTGTGATAAGACACAAGTAGATCTCTTACTCATCGTTCTGTAGTGCATGATTTACAATAAAAGATACTATCCTAAAATATTCATTATCGTATTAAATCAATAAATTAAATACTAAAATTAAACGATGCAAAATGATATAATTGGATACGTACTTTGCCGATGGAAACTACAAATATATAAAAATTAAAAACATATTTCAATGCAATCCTGAATTAGTTAATGATTTCACCATACAAAGGACTCTCATGGTGTTACCCTCTCTTGTCTTCTCCATATGCACATGTAAAATTTTGATGTAATATTGGATATTATAGTGAATTTCTAAAATAAATTTAAATTTGCGCATAATATGATTTTTTTTTTACCCTTTTTTCTATATTATAATGATTGGGGCGATTAACTACTTACACTAATCAAATAAGGGGTGTAAATTACAAAAGAGTGCACACCAATGTTCGCCAATGGGAATTGGAGTTGGCTGATAATCAATTGAAATTATATACAGTTTCTATAGTGCGGTTCTGTACTGCTACTAAAAAAATATTATTATTTTTTTCAAAATAATTAGTATGATAAATTTAAGTAATTTATAAAGATTGCGGTTGTATTTCTTAAAATTTATTTGGAGATAAAAAATAATATAAATTTTCTAGCACCAGATTCTGTATAGAATATTATTTGTATAAACTATCTCCAATTAAATTTTGAAAAATATTATTGCGATCTTTTTAAATTACTTAAATATATCACGCTAATTATTTTGAAAAAAAAATACAACCGTACAAAACAATATTATAGAAACAGCACAAAATTTGAACCGTTTCAGAAAATATCAACAAAACACGGTTCTGCACCGACCACAAAATCTTTTGGTTTCCCATTTTAGATTTTTTATTTTCAAAATCCTAAAATACATTACAGTGTAATATAATATATATATATTGACAAATGGCGGTTCCCGGGACAGGGAAGGGATGCGGCCCCCCCAACACAAATTTTGCGCAAATCATTTATAAAATTTTCAAAGTTCTTCCATACTAATTAACGCGTATTTGAGACTTTATGTCCTGGATTGTCATCCGGTTTTTTTTTTTTTTTAAGTGACGGGCGACCCAATTTTATAAAATTGGCATATAAGTAGAAAAAATAGTATATCTATATTATTCGCCATTGCTAATGGTAAAAAATTCAAAAATTTTAATATTATTCGACATTAGTAATTACGAAATATATATATAATTCACTACCATCACTGCCGAAATATTTAAAACAAAAATTAATTTTACTTCGCTAGCACCAATGGTGAATTGGTTATTGATTTTATTTATTGGGTGCCCCCATGAGGTTTCTGTAAATTTCATATTACTCCTTGGGTTCCTGAAATTATAATATTCCCCCATAGGTTTATAAGTTATTTGCACTTTACCCCAAGCAATTTAGGGGCAAAGTGAAATTCAACTTTAAGACAAAACATTATCCTTAAAATTACTGAAATATCCTTTATGTAGCATTTATTATTTATTTTATTTTTTAATTTTTTTAAAATTAGATTGTATAATTTTATATATAAATAGATTATATAGTATTTCTCTAATTTTCACAATTATTAACTTCAAAATCAATAAAATAATAATGTTAAGGGTAAAATGTTCTTTCAACATGAAATTCAAACTTTAAATATGATATAAGGGTTAATATAATTTTTTCTAATTATCACAATTATTAACTTCAAAATCAATAAAATAGTAATGTTAGGAGTAAAATGTTCTTTCAACATAAAATTCAAACTTTAATTATGACACAAGGGTTAATATAATTTTAGATACCTACTATATAATCTATTTATATATAAAATTATACAATCTAATTTTAAGAAATTTAAAAAAATAAATAAATAATGAATGCTACACAAAGGGTATTTCATTAATTTTAGGGATAATTTTTTGTCTTATAGTTGAATTTCACTTTACCCCTAAATGTTTTGGGTAAAGTGCAAATAACATATA
>MKEJ01074168.1:0-13556 GCA_001753735.1 Embelia ribes | reverse complement strand
TTCCGGCTTATGCTGATAAGGCCTTGTCGTTTGTAAATATCATTAAAGTGTTTTCAGCATTTATGATAATTATCGAAAGACACTGTGTAATTGAAATTGAAATTTTTATCTATACACACTTGTTTGTTGATTTCCTTGCGTATTACATCATACACGTGCATTTTACTGTAATAAAATATTGTTACAGTACTTTGAAAATTTTGGGCCTTATAGGTGCTAAAGTGGAAAGGAGAGTGAGTTCTGACACTCGAGCGTCAGTAGTTTAGAAACAATTTAGGTGGATGGATCCCCCTGTCTTTCAGGGTAAAACTAATCCGATTATGGCAGAACAGTGGATATAGGAGACTGAGCACATCTTCGATTCACTTCAGATGAAGGATGATGATCTGCGAATGGCAGTGACACCATTCTATTTATGCAGTGAGGTTGCGACTTGGTGGAAGAGTAAGGTGGACATGTATGGGCAGGGCAACCTTACTTGGGATGCCTTTTATGAACTCTTTACGGATACTATCTTTCCCAATACTCTTCGGGAAGGAAAAAGGATGAATTTTCTTAATCTATTGTAAAGAAACATGTCGATACACGAGTACCAAATGAAATTTATGATACTTTCTCGTTATGCACTGGAGCTTAATTTTATGAAGAAGCTCCAGTGTCGTAAGTGTGATGGGGGTTTGCGGCCATCTATTCAGATTCTTGTTGCTGTAGGACTTCATAAAACCTATGAGGATTGTGTTAATGTAGCTATAGAATATGAAGTTAGCCTTCTTACGAGACAATGTATTATGGAGTCTCGTTCTGATTTGCAAGCCCATAGGTATTTGGGCCAACAATCGGGTGGGTCTTTTGTTCGTGATTCGGGTAATTGAGGTGGTGATCGTGGTAGTAATGATCAATTTGGAGGAGAGAATTGTGGTGGTGGATCAAGTGTTAGTGGTGGGGGTAGCAAAAAAAGGTAGCCTAAGGCCTTTTCTTCCTTTTCTTATGGGTGCTCTCAATCTACTCTTCCTACTTCTTCGGGCTTTATAGTTCAGGGCCTAGTGTGCTTCAATTGTGGTCAGTGGGGCCACTTATCTATGGAGTTTTCTTGGCCTATAACTTGCCGATTATGTAGAGCAGATGGGCATGTCAAGTCTTTATGTCCGTAAGCCTTTTGTTGCAGCTATGGCAACAAGGGGCATATGCGGAATTGATATCCCAAGAGCTTTACTGCTCCTAATGGCTTTCGAAGACCTACTCAGTCTTCATCTCCTTTAGTAGCAGCTTCTCGGCTACCTTTTTTGGCACACACTTCTTCTTCTCATCAGGGTACGGGGATTTCTGGAGGGGGATATCAGGGTTCTAGATCTTCTCGGGGTGGTTATTTGGGGAATGTTGCTCGTGGTGACTTTGGCAGGGTTGGTCATTGCAGATGCATGCCTATACTATGCCAGAGGCTCCAGATGTAGTTGAGCCCTCCATTGTGTAAGGTATTATTCATTTTTTGTCCAATTGGGCACATATCGTATTTGATGCTAGCACATCTAGATCTTTCATTGCATCTCGATTTGTATCCATGCTTGAATTACCTGTTGAACATCTAGATGATCTTATCTTTGTGAATACGCTTAGTGAGTTTAAGTTTTGTATTGAAAAGGTTATTCGTAATTGTGAGTTGATCATTATTGATCACATTTTTGTGTTCAATTTTATTATATTTGGAATGCTGGGTTTTGATGTGATTTTGGCATGGATTGGTTGACATACTTCCATGCCAATGTTGATTATGAAAGGAGAAGGTTACAATATAAACTCCCAAGGGAGTTAGTGTTTGTTATTAAGGGGAACATGGTTATATTTTTCCGTATTCGAGGCATTCTCAGTCTAGCTTGTCTTGTATGATTGTTAGCCTATCTTTGTCAAAGGAGATGAATCCCATGATGGAACGTCCTTTGGTTGTTTCTGATTTTTTTAATTTGTTTTCCTAATGATCTTTGAAGCCTCCCTCCCAAGTGGGAAGTAGAGTTTTCTATTGACTTGATGTTGGGAACAAAGCCAATTATTATTACTCCTTATTGATTAGTACCTGTGAAGATGGAGGAGCTACGAGTTCAGTTGATTGAATTGTAGGATAAGAGTTTCATTCAGCCGAATTCGTCGACTTGGGGCGCTCCAGCTTTATTTGTGCCAAAGAAGGATGGGTCAATGTGGATATATATTGACTATTGGATGCTAAATTGTGTGACTATCAAAAACAAATATCCCCTTCCACGGATTGATGATTTATTTGACCAACTTCGAGACTCAAAGTTCTTTTTGAAAATTGACTTGTAGATTGGCTATAATCAATTAAGAGTCCAGAAAGAAGATATTCCGAAAACTACATTCTATACTCATTATGGACACTTTGAATTCCTTGTGATGCCCTTTGGTCTTACGAATGCCCCAACGGCATTTATGGACTTGATGCATCCGATCTTCTACCCTATCTTGATCGTTTTGTGGTTGTGTTTATTGATGATATTCTCGTGTATTGGCCTTCTACAGAGGCTCATCGAGAACACCTTCATGTTGTGCTATCTATTTTTTGAGAATATCAGCTTTACGCCAAGTTTTTGAAATGTGATTTTTGGTTATCAGAAGTTCATTTTCTTGGGCATGTTGTGTTAAAAGACGTTGCTTTTGTAGATCTATCTAAAATTGAGGTTGTTACCAATTGGGAATGACCTAAATCTGTGTTTGATATTCGGAGCTTCTTGTTGTTTGTGGCTATTATTGTTGATTTGTGCAAGATTTTTCTCTTTTGGCAGCCCCTATGATGCGGTTTACTCGTAAGGGGGTAAAGTTCGAGTGGAACTCATAATGCTTGGAGTCTTTCCTTCTTTTGAAAATGTTGCTCACCTCAACTCTAATTCTTGAGATTCTGTAGCGAGGTGTCGGGTATACGGTTTATTGTGATGCTTCTAAAGAAGGGATGGGGTGCATTCTCATGTAACTTGGGAAAGTGGTTGCTTATGTTTTGTGGCAATTGAAAGTGCATGAGCAAAACTATCCTACGTATGATTTGGAACTTGGTACCATAGTGTTGGTGCTAAAGGGTCGGTGCTAAAGTGTTGGTGACACTACCTTTTTGGCAAAAATTTTGAAGTCTTCTCGGATCATAAGTCTTAAATATCCATTTATTCAATGAGACTCATACACGAGACAAAGACGGTAGATAGAGTATCTCAAGCAATAGAACTTCGATCTCGAGTATCATATGGAGAAAGTGAACGTTGTAGCAGATGCTTTAAGTTGGAAAACTTGATGTACTCTTGCTTGTCTTGTAGTTGACAAATAAGAAATGCTTCGGGTTCTTAATGAATTCGGATTGGAGATTGTAGAATTGGATGGTCGCACTTTATTGTTTGCGATTGTTGTTCAACCAAGATTGACTACTCGAGTGATAGAGGCTCAACGTTGTGATGAATAGTTAGATGTGTATAAAGTATGCATCCTTAGCAAGAAAGGTCTGGATAGATGGACTATCAACAAAGATGGAGGTTTACATTTTCAACACCGTTTGTTCATTCCTATTTCTATTTGTGATGGGGTTCTATGGGAATATAATCATTATTAGTTAGCAGTGCATCCTGGTGGAACCAAAATATTTCATGATATTTCTCATCATTTCTAGTAGTCGGGGTAAAGAAAGATGTGGCAGATTTTGTTTTTTAGTGTTTGACTTGTTAGCAAGTCAAAGCTAAGCATACGCACTTGGGGGGTTTACTTTAGCCATTGCCCATTCCCAAGTGGAAATGGGAGCAGATCACCATGGATTTTGTGGTTGGATTACCTAGATCAAGGCGGGGTTGTAATGCGAGATGGGTTACTGTGGATCGAATGATGAAATCAACTCATTTTCTTCCTATTCGTCTGTCTGACTTTGTTGAGAAACTGTATCAGAAATATATTGCTGATATCGTTTGATTACACGGACTTCCCGTGTCTATTGTATTGGATCGCGATTCTCAATTTTGTGTCGCAATTTTTAACCGATCTCCAAGAAGTTTTGGGGACTAAATTATCTTTGAGTACTGTATTTCATCCGCAAACAGATGACCAATCTGAGCAAACAATTTGGACGCTCGAAGACATGCTTCGTGCGTATGCCTTGATTTTAGGGGAAATTGGGAAGAGCACATAAGCTAGATCGAATTTGCTTTAATAATAGCTACCATTCAAATATCGAGATAGCTCCATTTGAAGCTTTATATAGGTGTTCGTGTAGGTCATTAGTGTGTTAGGCTGAGGTTGGGGTAGTGCCTTATTGGGTTCAGACATCATTCGGAAAACTATGCAAAATGTGCAATTAATCAAGTAAAGATTGGAAACTGCTCAGAGTTGTCACAAGGGCTACGCGGATATTCATCGATGACCGTTGGCATTCATGGTAGGGGATCATATATTTTTTAAGTTTTCTCCCAAAAAGGGGATTATTCATTTTGGGAAAAAGGGGAAACTTTCACCTCGATTCATTGGGCGATTTCTTATACTTGATGAGGTGGGTGAAGTTGCCTATCAATTGGCATTACCGTCTCAATTTTTAAGCGTGCATCCCATATTCCATGTGTCGATACTTTAGAGGTATATACGGGATCCATCATATGTGATTGATTACGATGACTTGTTTGTCAAAGAAAATATGTCGTACGAGTTACGACTTGTGCAAATATTGGATGTGTAAGAGAAAATGCTTCGGTGGCATTCAATTCAGTTTGTAAAAGTTTTGTGGCAAAATTACTCGATAGAAGAGATGACTTAGGAAGAGAAGATGAGATTCGAGTAAAGTATCTGGAGCTTTTTGTCGATTCTGGTACGTTCTCATTGTTTTACGGTTTATGCTAATTTCGGGGACTAAATTTCCTAATGTGGGGAGGATGTAACGTCCCAAAAATACATGTAAATTTTTCGTGAATATAATTAATATATATAATGTATCATTTCTGTTATTTATTTTGTATGATTGTGTTGGCAAGTGTTGTGACTTGTGTTGCAACACTTAGAATATTTTCTAAGGCATTTGCACATATATTTAAATGTATAATGAAAGGCTAAGTGTGATTTATGTTATTGATAAAGCTTAAGCATATAATTATAGCATTATAATAATGATATATAAGTTAAATGGTGATTAGATTAAGTGTAATTTACGTTCTATGTTATTATATTCTTAAATCTAACCTCAGTAAATAATTGTAGGCTTGACAAAAATAGAGCATCCGACTGCTATTCGTCGCCGGATAAGGCATCAGACAAAGTACCATAGGGAATTAAATTTTGATCCAAAACTTGAAAAATTCGTAAGATTTTGTACTACTCGACAGCTATCTGACGGGTGCCCGCAGGCAGATAGGGGTCAGACACCTGACTCAGACTTGTCAGACAGACTAAATCGTGGGGTTTTGTTTTTAGCCTTATCTTCTTAGTTGTTAAACTCAAAAAGAATTTTTTTGCTACCCTAAACTCGGTATAGAGAGAGAAAGAAAAAAAGAGTTTAAGTTGTGGTTATTTTGGAGTTTTGAGCTAAATCAAGTTGATTCATCTAACTTCGATGAGTTTCTATCATTATAAAGTTGATATTCAAGTTCCTTGTTCAGATCTCTTTAGTTTGACGTAAGTTTCATTCGTTTCTGTATTTTCTCATCTTGTTTAGAAAATTGTGCCATTCGTATTTTATGAAACAAAGTTGAAAACTTGTTTCTTATATCTTACATATTATTTTTATATCTAGGTTTGACTTGATTCAAGCAACAAACCTAGATCATTCTCGAGACTTGTATAAAGGGGTTTTGGGGTCAAGCTTTCATATTTGTTTGGCTTTCATTTGGGACATATATAGTACGAGTAGATTACGAATAGACATTTAAATTTAAACCAATGTCTGTAATCGACATGTATTACATGTCTTGGCTTTATGTATTGGTTTTATGTGTTTGGCCTTATATTTGGAATATATTGTATTTGGTTTTGTAATTGTAAAGCCTATTAAGTGGTTTTAAAATAATAAGCTTTGAAATTGTGAAACTCAATTCAATATATCAAACATGTTTTATATCGTAACATGTTGTGTTATACTTTCAATAACACATTATTGGCATACATTGTATATGTATTTTGTAACTTAAACAGTGTATAACATTATAAACATTGGGAACAATTTCATTCGGGTTAGTATTTATGTCTTTTAATTTCTTTTCGGGACTAAGTATCACATCTATAAAACCTTTTTGATTGTGTTAAGGAGAAGGCCTGGCACCTGACTGTGTAAAATCGGAAAACCAACCGAGGGAGCAACTTGACAGTGAAGAGTATCCATAGCACTTAAGAGTCGAGCCTATGATTTCAAATCGTACCAAGAGTGCATTGAATTGTAGGATTGGGCACTGCCCATTTTCATACATTTGGGAGATACTGTCCCAATTTTTAGCGATTGTGTTTGTGTCAAGGTTTTGTGTTTTGTATTGGGTTTGAGAAATGTGTTTTGTACTTTGTGTAAGGGTTTTGTGCATAAGGGTTTGAGTTTATGGGTCACTGTATGATTCTACATTAACATTACATGTTTAGATCACCAATTTATTTACATGTTATTAAAATGTTAGTTTGTGATTATATGGTACATGTTTATGTGAACAAGCATGTATATGCATATCGACTACATTGTAATTTCTCATTTAGCTTGTTGATTAGTAATCTAACTTATAATTTTTCCATTTTGTATTATTCTTCTATATATTGTTTTGCAGGCTTTGATGCAAGTACATGGCAAATGTGATTGCTCGGGGGCTAGAGTAGATTACTATGTATTTTGAGGTGTTGAAGCTTCGATATAATGTCGATGTTCAAATGTTGTATTGTAGCCTCAACAGTAGTTGTGTTTTAGTTTCAGAGCCATATAGTATATGTAATTATTTTTGACAAGCAAGATGTTTGCTTTGTGTATCGTAAACTTGGGAAGCTTTTACGGCCATTGTTTATATATATGTAATCAAGTCATGGCTTTGTATAAAGTTATGTGCAAGACTCTGATATATGTGATATTTATTGATTTTGTTTATTTTGTAATATCGGGCAACATTTGTGTACTTTGTTATCTATTTTTTTTTATCTTTGTGACTCGTGTTCCCGAGTTTCCTAGAATTCAAGGAGCGACATACAAACTCCCAGACTAGATATTTGAGGAAGAAGATTTGTGGATTTGTGTCACCACCACACACACACACACTCTTTCTCCTCTCTTTTTCAGGTATAAAATGAAATGGAATGAGATGACAAGATATGGCATGTTGTCAAAAGGTGCATTTTGCCACGATAAAGTGTTCGGCGACCTATCTGACGACCCAAAGTCTTCTAGACAAAGGGAAAACACTTAGAAACATTTTCAAATTTTAGCCAAAAAGGGAACCCTATGGTAGGTTGTTTGATACCTCAAACCCTTTGAACACTCTCTGGACATGTCTCTGCAATGCTACTCCGTGATAATTTCGCACAACACATACAACACAATAATAACATTATATGCTATATTAATATTATTTTTAAAAACAAAAAAATCATTCAAATTTCTGGAACATTACAATAACTTCAATGGTTTGCCATTAACTAAAGTCATTAATACTGGAGTTTTATTAAATATTCCATGATAGCATCAAATGCCTTATAGTGTTCAAGTTCGTATCTTAAATCATTGTTATATTTTAATTTAGTAAAGATGAAAATTCTAAAGTTTTTCTAATTTAATTTGAAATACATCTTCATAAAAAAAAATCAATTGGGCAAGGAATCCTTGTCACTGCTTTTTAGCAATAAAAGGTTTGGCTTTGAATATAGCTTAAATTTTATTCTTATCAATTAAATTTTTTTATAGCCTAAAAATCATAAGAAATTGTTTTCTCAAACCACAAAAATACACTTTAATGGGTTTTATCTTTAATTAATGTTTTCTCATAATTAATAAGTAGTATTCTAAATGCTCAATATGATCATTCATAACATGAGACTTGATGACAATATCATCAATATACAATTCCATGAATTATCCAATGAAATATGGAAAATTAGATTCATTGAATTTTTTTTATCCCAAAGTGATTAACTACCCATTAATAAGTGCTATAATATTAGGGCATCTAAATGCTATTTTATGAATATATTCTTATACTAGGAAGATTAGGTTGTAATGAGCATACCCATCCATATGAAAGTTAATATGCCATGTTTGGTTGTTGACTCGATTAATAAACCTGCAACTGGCACAGAATATTCATTTTTTGGGATTGTAGTGTCAAGGTTTCTAAAATTGATACAGATCCTTAGTTTTCCATTTTTATTTAACACTGGAACTATGTTAAACAACTATCCAATTTATCGAATAACCCTAGTAAAACCACCTTTTAATAACTTTTCACTTCCTAGGAAGTCATTTTTCTATTCTTCTTGGAGATTGTTTGAGAGGCTTAAAGTTTTCTTTAACATGTAACTGATGTCCCTAAAGATCTATTTAATCCACACATTTGATTATAATTCTAAACAAAGCAATCGGTATAAATCAAAAAGCAAGGTTATAATATTGATTTTTATTTCATTTGATAAATTTGCAGAATTAACAGAGGCCTAGGATCATTTACTCTTCAAATCAATTTCTTGTAGTTGATTCTGTAACTTCTACTTTCAAATCACCTACTTTGACTTGAGCAACCTTTATATCAACTAGACCTAAACTTTTATAAGTAGTAGATACAACATCTACTAAACATTTAGCTCAATTACAATATATAGGCACATAAACCTTCAATCTTTAATCTATTACAAAGTAAAACAACCTCCTTAAGGTGTCTCAGATTTCACTTGTATTTCTTGGAATATCATTGTCAATCTTGTGCTCAGCCATCAAGAAGTTCTTTCTCCTTGTTACAAAGCCTTTTCTGGATTCCTTGATATAACTAAAGAATTTATAGAAAATATTTTAATTGTCATTCTAAGTTTTGTCTGATACTTTTATCATCTTTGATGGACAGATGTTTACCACAACCAAATTGTTGATCAAAACTTTCTTAGCAGGTTATCCATTCAAATGAGTTTTCACATATAATGGTTTCAAAATGCCTTATATGATTTTGGTTGTCTTAGTACAACTGTGCTCCGCCTCGACATACCTTGACAAAGATTTGTTCTCTGTTATTTCTTCCTCAATTATCTAGACAACAACTTTGCTTTTGTCCTTGACATTTGCCTGCAATCTCATAGGTTTGATCTAGTTTTGCCTTAAAGTTATTAGGAAAAATCATAATCATACTACAATTAGTTTTGGTAATGAACCGAAATTGGAGTCTTCCTTTTTTCTCTAGAGGTGGAGTTTGACTAGTTTTTTCCTCTAGCCCATCGAACTTTGTGTCATTGACTGGTTCATCATTTTCCTTCATAATTTGATATTCCTCTTTGATTATAAACAAAACTTCCTCTTTTTCTAGGAGAACTTGTTTGAATTCATTTAATTTGTCCTTCAATGACCTATCCACAAAGGTTCAAACTTACTCTTTTGACTCAATCCCTTCTTCTTGTTTCCTTTTCTTTCTCCTATCTTTCCTTTGTATCTTTCAATTTTTAGAGTATGACAACAAGCCTTTGAATAGGCACTTTTGACTATCCACTACCCAAAACTTGAGCAATGCAATAGCTCGACTGGAAGCTTCTTGGTGGAATTGCAGAGATGGTAGCTAAGAGTCAGTGAAGATGGTGGCTCAAAATGTCATGCCCCGAATTTTCTCAAAATCCAAGGATGTGAGTTTTAAAAAAAATAAAAATAAAAGAAAGAAAAGAAAAAGGAAGGAAATAAAAACATTAACATTTAATACATCATCAACTACCCATCTCATCACAATATCAACAAACTTTATAAACATATACAACATATTTCGCATTTACATATTTATGTATAACAAAAGTTCTAAAGTCAACGTCTTGTCTTGTACAATTTCAAGCTATATGCTGGACAAAAATATAAGAAAAGAAAATCTAAATATATTCTTCAGCCAAATACAAATATAACATCAAGTCTAGGCCTTTGCAAAACTTTTACTACAAAATATAACCGTAAGTAAATCCATGCTAGCTAAACATGTGTCCTACTATCATCTGCACCTAAAAAATATAACAAAGAATGAAATACATAGAAGAATATATAGTTAGATGATTAACATTACGATAAAAAAGAGACTAAGGAGTATATGACAAGTATGATATGCTACAATAAATAAAGTATGCATAGAATGCTAATGAATGCAATAATGAGCTACGAATGCAACTCACGCCAATGCATGCCATAAACTACAAAACATGATACATAAACCATGCCCTCGCACTTTGCCAGTACACAATGTCTACGACTCAAACTACAAAGTTGGAACTAGTATCTTCAAGCATTTTATAAAGGTATGCTACTTCACATGCTCTTACTATAACCGACCACTCGTAGTATGACGTGACCATAGCCCTACTTATAAGCTACTAATACTGAGTTGTTAGGTCACTCCTTGAGCAAGTTTCCTGGCTTTCAGGATAAGACTGTAGACCTCAATGCTTAATTCTGCGTATTTTAATAAAATTCGATACATTGTCTCTAAGAGAAAGGGAAAAGACTTAATTTCTAACACAACGACATGCTTTTAAGATGATATTTTATTCCCAAATTTTTCTACACCGTGAAACCACGCCAACACTTATCCACGTTATAAAATAACATTTTTCGTATGAAAACCACATTTCATAATGAGTTTTACATGTCACGCCTATACATGAAAATGATATGCTATGCCATTAACATGATAATTGCACTACTAAAATTAACAAAATCTAATTATCATGAAAGGGATATATTTTACCAATAATACCAACTACGCCATACAATCATACAATTCAAGATGTGTCACACACGTCAATATACAAGCAAATTTTCAATTTTAAATTGAAATCCATAGTCTACAATACCTCACAAACCCACAAAATCCCTACCAAAAGACTAAACAAATTTCCCCCCGAAAACCCTCTTCTTGAGCTCTTGATTTGGTCTAGTCATGTAATACGAATCACGTCGCATCTACACACAAAAATGGTCTATGCAATAAAAGAAAGAGTTTGTATAAATTTATTTTAACAAACCTGAATGACACGGAAATTGAGGAATCATAAACGAACAAACAAAAAGATAAAATTTACATCAATAGGTAGCCTTGTGATGTAGGTTCCGAAAATGTAAGAATTTATCATGTACGATGATTCGAGCTAGATCAAACCAACCCAAGGCATGAAAAACTCACTTTAACCCTCACACCCTCTCTCTCTCTATGTGCACTGGTGAAATAGAAGTAGAAATGAAGAGAAAATGAGTCTGTCAACATAGATAAGGGCCAAAAAGTAAGTGGGCCCCATACAAAAATGCCATTTGACACGGTTGTGCCATTCCAACAGCAGAAATGTACCGTTCGAATAGTAACCCTTGGACCTTGACAGTTTTGAAAAACTAAAAATTTTTCTAAAGTATGGAACCAAGTATAACTCTTCCAAACTTCTTCCTATGCCAACGCATGCAACTCCACTGACACGAATGTCATGAATCACTATAATTAACATCACTAGCTCTTCAAATCATAAAACAAACAAGCTTTACTTTCGTGGAGAATGTTTACGAAATTTTGGGATATTACATTAGTATAAATTGTAATACTAAAATAAATAAGCGATTATTTACAAATTCATTCAATACAATTTATACTAATGTGTAAATAAATTTGCGTAAATAAGAAATTCATACAATTGTTAGGGAGAAACATATAAGCAATTGTCGTTCTAAAGTTAATTGTTTCCTGTGGAGTTGCTACTAATGTGTAGGTCGATCATGTTTTAAGATAATAAACTTGTTTACCATTTTGATAATAACTTTATTGTTGTATTGCTACTGAAGAATAAGAGTTCAAATATATTTCTCACAATAGTTTGCTATGGTTTTTTTACATGAAGCTCGAAAGGTTCTATTCTTAAGCGAATTTTAGGTCTAGGCAGTCAAACTTCAAATTTAGCATGTCTTTGATAAAAATTAAAATTTTAGTATATAAGCACATACACTTCTTAGAGTTAGGATTATTATGATTATTTTATTTCCTTTTTGTTATGGGAAGCTTGTAGTTTTATTTTATTTTTATTTCTTGGCCTTTCTTTTACGATTTGGTTGCTTAGAACCCATTATTTTTTTATTTCCTTTTTCATAGGCTTAAGAAGGCTCGGCGTAGAAGCAAGCATACCATTGGATGTGTTAGCCAAATTTGTATTTCTATTTTTTTGTCTTCTTTCTTTTCTGTTTTTTTGTATTTTTTTTTTCAATCCTTGGATATTTAATAGCCCACGTGTGAGAATATTATGAAGCAGATATAACTTTCATTTATGGTATATATATAAATGTGAGCAAAGTCCCCAAAAATCAAAGACTAAAAAACAAGGGCCTGAGTTGCCTAATTCACTTCTATTTCCACAAAAAAGCAAAACTCTTTATCACTTCTACTCTAAGATGAGTCGTATTATTATGTTCGAAATTTTCAAATATCAATCATCAATACTAGGAATTGTGGTTTCCCACATTTTCCAAATTGATGTATAAATTTTAATTAAATTGAATTCTCAACAAGCTACCTATTATTCCTTGTTGTCATCGGAACATTCAATACTTGAGTTGCAAACCATAAAACAATATACAAACCAAGGTTAATTAGAGTTTTATTTTCATAACTCGTCATTGTACAAATAGTTGTACAGTTAAGTCCTAATTATTATTAGCTCATTACAAAATGCATATTGAGCAAGTATTTAAAATAATGATTATAATATATTATCATTCATTAATATACCGTTGCAACAGAACTACGTGACTGGATTTTAATTAGGACCTGAGGCCTCTAACACTTATTGAAAATGGTGTAATGGTGAGAAATATATTTTGGATGACAAAAATAAAATTTAGCATATATAATTATCAAATTGTTCTCAAAATATTCATTTCTAGTTGCTATTTCTTTTGGCAAAAGTCATTTCTCAATATTACACCATTTGTAACGGTGTTGGAGAACTCTTTCACCTTATTCTCTTGTACGTGAACTTGAATATAAAATAACAATATACTTTTGTAAAGGGTTCTTGTATACTGACACAAAATATTTCTTTTCACCCTCTCAATACCCAACAAGAAAGCAATGGTTGTATTTGTTTGACCATCTATTAATTTATTTTATAAGTGTTACAATTATAAAGGCAAAGAACTAAGTCAAGGGAGCAGGATAATTAACTTTATTTTAATATAATTCTATGGGAAACAAAACGAGGACTACAATTTATAATCTAAATATCAAAATTATAAAACTATCCCTACATTAAATCTTATTTACGTGGCTCACAATTGGTTTTTACACCATTATTCTAAAAATAGAATTTATCAATTATTTTCTACTAAATCAATACAACTTTTCTTTTGTTACGGTATGTCATGCCAC